>JAGFPH010001482.1:117695-132813 GCA_018207615.1 Philaenus spumarius
GTGATTTATGTGTACGATTTTTTCCATCTTTCATTTTTAACCACTTATATAAAATAAAAATGCCGGCCGGACCATTTCTCTCAGGGCATGATTTCTTCCAAAGACAGTTTGTGGCTTAACCGTAAGTCGAATTTAAAAACTAATAACATTTTGCGAGTAGCAAATTTGACTTAAACAAAATTGTATTCTTGATTTTTTCCGTATCTCTAAAGGTAAGCTCACAAAATGGCCGTAAACTTCAAATTTTTTAAAAAATCTGCCAGGTTTTCGTATTTTAAGCATGTTTTTATACGTTTATTCTAAACCAATTCAAAAGTGTTCCATAGCTTCTTTGTAGATAAAGAATTCATATATGCCAGTAAAAAAATGATTGAAGGAAAATTAACAAAGTTATTAGCTCAATAAGCAAGCATGTTCAGTAACGAAAGGAAGAAGTTCAACTTTAGGCCTGCATAAAAAGTAGTAAAAATTTTTTTCATAAATGTAAAGAAGTTTCGTAATTTAGTTCTAAAAATAACTGTATAAAAATATTTATTAATTTCAAATTTCTTATTTTGAAAACACCAGTGTTTATGTTCCTGCTACAAGACTGCTAACAAAACTAGGCCTATTTTGAATAGTAATTTATGAATATATCCTATGCCCAAAATTGACATATTATTATAACAAAGTGTAGAGAATAGATAAAAGAATTGAACTGTATACTTGTAAATTATTATTTCATAAAAGTATTTGACTTAGCTTCACTTGTATTACAAAATGAGATGAAACAAATGAAACATCGCGGCGATAAAGGACATAAAAAAATTACTATTGGACAGCGTGGGAAGTGTTCGTACATGGGTTAAAATCAATATCACGACGCTTTAACATCGTTTGTTTTCATTATTTCTAATTTTGGAATATGATATGGAACTGTAAATACATTGTTAAGCTTTAGTTATTTAAGTATGTAAATATTTAATTCTATGTTTTCCCGCAATAACGCGTTATTTTTAGCTACCAATAAATAAACACAATGCCGCCTAGAAGAAAATCTTTAGCAGTTTAAGTTCAAGAAAAGAAAAAAACGAGAACTAGAAACCCCTTTATCGCGGAATTGCAAAATAATGTTTCACTGGCTAAACCTTCTGCTTAATTCCTTACTGGCACACTATTTTTAACCTAAGCTGAAAACCACAATTGTTATTTCAACGAGCGAGGTCTACTGCTCCCAGAACTACCAGTAAAGTATATTCAAACAACATTTTGTAAGCCTCAATATAATTGTAAGCTACCTAATTTTTTGGACTAAAACGGAAGTATTAAATAGTCAAACAACAAGCTTTTAAGAACTAAGATTGGAAAAAATACAAACAAATTTCTTAAATCTATTTTCGTAAGGGACACATCCTTTATTAAAAAGTATGCTGTTTACCAAAACGTTTTCCTGAATTATGAGTTCAAATTTTCTATAAGCATTTTGTATGTTACGATTTACAAGAGTAGTGCTTCAAATCTTCATTTTTAAAACAAGTTGAACCGTAATAATTTTAAAACTACGAGTACTAGAAATATGCAAACTCAACACAAACGGTTGAATAGTGTATGTATAAAATAACTTATGTCACACAAACAGTTGCATGAATATAAATATGAGTAATAATGTTATATATATTTGTACAGTCTCAAAAAAATGTGTGTAAATCAAGACGATTGTGATTTATAATTAATAAACGGTACCAGGAACTGGCACATACTTTCTCCCAAACATATTTAAATTACTAAACAGATTCACTGTGACTTGTAGGGTGGGGTAGGAGAGGTGATTTTTTTTATTTAAGTTGAAGATTAACTAATAAATATTATTATTATTATCTAGAGATAAAACTATTCGATCGATTTAGAACAAATTTGCACCAAACACGTAAATTAGGCCTTTATAGATGCACGAAGAAGGTTTTTGAAAAATTTGGAAAAACAACACCTTTATGGCCAAAAAACCACAAAAAAATCAATTATTATTATTAGCTAAACGAGAATTTTTAGAAAGATGCGGTTTTTTTCATATGGTAGGGTACATTAAAGGCTACAAATAAGGAAAATTTTATCAAAATCGTTAGAACCGTTTTTTTATTAAAAAAATAATAACTGATTTTTTGGGGTTTTTTTGCCAAAAAGGGGGTTGGTTTTCAAAATTGTTCAAACAAGTTTTTCGTGCATCTATACAGGCCTACTTGACATGTCTGGAGCAAATTTGTTTGAAATCGATCGAATAGTTTTCACTTTAGCTTTGTATACAGACATATATACAAACATACAGACAGACATTTTGTACAAACCACTTTTTTGGACTCAGGGGGTCCCAAAACGGATATTTTCACAAAAATCTCAACATCGACATAGTATAGTGAGAAAGTAAAATTAATGTATATAATCTGTATTAATCCATTAAGGATTACTGTTAAGCACAAATTTTAGGACTTTAAGACTGTCATAGAAATTATATTTTTTCTTCATTGTTCTATTTTACACTTTCTAAATTAGAGGATATAAAATTAGGTTAAGTGGTATTTACTAAGATTAAAAAAGTGAACACAAAATATTTTATATCTATTGCAAGCAATTCTTCAAATCATATGTTTTATAAAGGTAAACATGAGTCAACAATATTGTGGTAGATAACATTTACAAAACATGCCTTCATTACTTACGTGATGAAAAGAAAAGTTCATCTATGAAAAGATAATCTCTTTAGTCAATTTAAAAAATACTACTACTACTTGAATCGAAATAATATTTATATGTAGAGTGGGTGTTACCTTCCTTCCTCAAGTAACACTTGAATATTCCGTTTTATAATTTATAAATTTGTGAAATAATTTCAACCTTTCTCTAAAATAAAAACCAGTACAGTTAGTAAATGATTATTATTGCAACGAAAGAGATGTGATTTAGTTTTTTTAAACCTTATAAAATTCACGAATTCAAAAGAAAGAAAGAAAATTGCAGTATGTACTTGAGCAGTACCTAGTTCTTATTATCTAAAGTAGCAGTTCTCATTTATTTCGCAACAATAGAAACAATTATGTAGTAGAGTACAACCCTTACTTGACTTGGAGTGGAGTTCAAGAGTAACCACTATACTGTGGAAATTATCACTTGTATAGTGGCTATTATAATTATTGTTTAATTTATCTCTTAAATTTGTAATTTTATTAATGTGAGTATAAATTATATGTGTAAAACATATTAATCATAAAAGCTAGTTTAAGTACACATGATAAAATTTTAAAGTAAATAATTTATAAAAATGATTTGTGTTAACAGTTTCCTCGTTGTATAAACATAACTAAGGACGGACATTGAATCGCTCCCATAAATAGTCTATCTTACACGAAAAAAGATATACAAATTATTCGTAAATATTTGTTTAGAATGATAAGATTATTTGACGAAGCTTTTCCCAATTTAAGTGAATTGCAACTATGTAAGTGTTAAATCGATATCGAAATAAACACAAGCAGCAAACGATGAGCACAAAAATATAAAACTAATATGAATCAGTAACTGATACGTTTAGAAAATGTTAGACTTGACTCTATAAAAGTCTAGAAACTGTGTATCTTTCTTGCTCAAGATTGATATTATATTATGTCCTTTAAATTGAGTCCCCACTTAGTTGGAGCTTTATATTTGATCATCAATGTCTACTTGAGTACAGTTACATTATACACAATACACAAGTGACCAGGAAGAGTTATATATGTTTTAGACAAGTAAGTGTGTATAGTTATTCAATTATAATGACAGTAAATATTGTTAATATAATCTTCCTTCTTTTTAAAGTACTATAGTTTATTGCAATTCTGCCACTCAAGGAGCTGAATATTGAATGTTAGAGTGAAAGTATACAGGGTGAGTTTTATGTCCAGGCACACCTGGATGTAATTTAAACGGCCTGAGATATCAAAGTGAGACCTTGGCATGGCCCTATTAAAACATTTCTTTTACTTTTTTAGGTGGTTAAACATTTCGCCCTCCTGTTCTAAAGGGGGGTAATGGGGGCAACTTGAAATTTTCAAATACAAACCCCCTTCATGTGACCCCTTATTTTAAAGGGCATAAAAAAAGAAATCAAATGGCGCAAACTAGAGGTCTCTATGTTGCCCACATAAAAACCTACAGCCATTCCAAAATACGGGTGGAGTACTTCAAAAATTTCACCATTGGCTGATGTTCTCCAAAGCAGCTCTTCTCGTAGATAAGTGGGGATTTTCAACAAAGGACTGCATGACATCTAATGATTTCATTTCATCAATTGAAGGTACTGTATGATCTCTTACGGTCCCCATAACCTCTCACCATTCACACAGTAATTTTTCCAAACTCAGAACCTTCCATAATAGAAATGAAATAACTAACACTATTCGCCAGAAGAGTGAACTTGAACTGAAATTGTTGATGGCAACCTAAGCTATGAGCTGATAAAATGCAAGTGAGTAGGACACAAGAGAAAGTCCTAAGTAGATTGTTGAAACTGGTAAGATAAGAACGCGGGTAATTTCAAACATGTTGACTTAATGTAACTAACAACAGAACAAGGAAATAAATTCTTTTACTATTGTAAATAGTATTTTACTCTGTTAAATGAACCTTTTCATTTTTCCATGATGTTTGCAAAAGATAAGGAGTTGAAAACTTATTTTTTTAATAACTTTGGGAAGTATTTCATTCGTATTTTTAATGGCTGTAGATTTTGATAGGGACAACATAGAGACCTCTAGCTTACGCCATTGTATTTCTTTTTTATGTCCTTTAAAATGAGGGGTGAAATGATAGGGGTTTACGTTTGAAAATTTTAAGTTGCCTGCCTTTACCTCAGTCTAGGTGAAATGTTTAACCACCTAAAAAAAGTAAAAGAATTTTTATAATATGTCCATTTCAAGGTATCACATTGATATCTCAGGCCGTTTAGATTATATCCAGGTGTGCTTGGACATAAAATTCACCCCGTATAAACTGGCAATCATAATTAGAAGAGAAATGTGGTTACTAAGAATTTTCACTGTATTAAATCATTTGGAATGTTTATTATAATATTACTAGCTGCCTTTCAAGAGTAGACAATTCGACAAATACAACAGATCAAGATAGTTTTTAGTAATCAGGAATAGATTTTGAAAAATACTTTTCCATCGTTATATGTATAAAAGAACTATTCTTTATAGATGGGAGTGTAAATCATTCAAGAGAGATACCTCTATATCAGATAAAGACTGTAATATATTTATATTCATTGTTGATATCCCTACAACTAAACTATTTTGTACTTTACCTTTATTTACAACTTCAACAAATTTATAAATAAAATTCACTCAAGCCTTAAGTTCACTTCAGAAGTAGAAACAAACAATAATATTAATTATTTAGACCTAACCATCAGAAAATGAGATAATAAACACAACTTTAAAATATATAGAAAGCCAACATAAACCATCCATACTATAAAAGCATCCTCGAACCATCCACAATCACACAAAATAGCAGCATACAATAGCATGATATACCGAGCTCTAACCATACCCAAGCAACAAGATGACCTAAATAATGAAATAGCAATTTTCAAACATATAGCGCAAAACAAAGGGTTTAAATCTTCAATGATAGACAAACTAGGACATAAAATACAGAAAAAACTTGAAACCATAGCAAACCTCTACACTGCAACAAAAAGACAAAATGCATTCTATGCCGCGTCCACACTGGACAAACGTTCGGCGAACATGTTTGACCAAACAGTTCGTGGATAATTGACCGAACATTTTGATGTTCGGCGAACAATGTTTGCCTTTCTGCAGTGTGGACGCTTCCCCGAACAAAACGTTTGGGGGTTGACGACCTAGTCGCCGCCATCTTTGTTCGGAGACAATGTTCGCTCTCGGAGCGAAAACTGGCGGATGTTCGTGGTAGTCTGAGGCGGTAGCTGGTGGAAGGCGCACGTATTCTAGTGCTTAGTTGTGTTGGTTGTTGTTATAAGTTATTGTGCATTGAAGATGAGTAAGGATTTTTGGAATCAGGACAAAGTTATAATGTTGATTCAACTGTACGAATCAAACAAGCTGTTGTGGGATACATCGGACAGTGATTATAAAAATAAGTATAAGAGGAAAGACGCGTATGCCGCCATCGCTACTGAGTTGGGTATCAACAACGCAGATGAAGTTAAGAAGAAAATAGAGAGTATCTTAGCTCAGTATAGGAGAGAGAAAAAAGGAACTACATTGAAATCAGGAATGGGTACAGCTGAGAAGAAAAAGCCTTGGTGGGGGTTAGCATATTTACAATTTCTAGTAGGAGACAAGAGTACTCCACGATCAACTGTCTCAAGCTTGACTCAGGCTAGTGTCCCCGCAGTCGACACAGATTTGAGTGACAATGAGAACGACATTGACAATGACAACCAGGAAATAAGCAATAATTCTTCGCCTCAGCCACATTCTTCTCTAAAAAGTTCAATATCCAGATCTAGCACACCCGGTAGTGGACTTGAAAGTTTGAGTGCAAGTGGCAGAGTGAAACGTGTAAAAGCTAATCAAGTTAACGAAGCCTATAACATCATGAAAAGTTGCTACAATGATGTGCAAAACCAACAACCACAATTGAGGGACGAATACTCGGTTTATGGTGAGAACATCGCCAACCGTCTGAGGAAGATAAAAAACCCTGTGAGAGTATGCAGATTGCAAAATACCATAGACAATTTGATATTTCAGGCGGAAATGCAGGAGTTTGAAGAACGACACACCGTGAACACAAACCAAGAAACAAGACCTGCACCTTCTCAACCACCGGAGCGCGAAGTTGATGATGTCTCATTGCTGATGAACACTTCATTGTTGTGTTTACCAAACAATTTCCCCAATTTTTAAACGTTGTGTGGTTTTTTATTTCTGATATGTGTAGTTTTACATGTGTTTTTTTACATTAAATGACCATGCAGTAAAAGGTAAGAAGTTATTATTTACTAAACAAAACAAAAATGGTATACATTACTGAGCTCAAGTAACAATCAGTATCTATGTTGTTATTTCTGATCTGGCCACACTACTAGCAAGCGTGGCCTGGGGCCAATATCATAATTTTTTACAGGTAATTTAATTAAAATTAATTTTTTGTAAATCATAAATGAAAAAATAAAAAATAAAAAAAGAATTTCTGGGCAACGTACTCCTTATCGATTACAGATAAATTATCAAAATAGACAAAATCTCAAAAAAATATTTTTCATTTTTAATTTACAATAGCCTAACTTAGTTTTAATAAAATTAGTTAGTTGTGAAACTTTATGAAATTAGCCCCAGGTAATTTCTCATTATAACAATTAAGTTTGTATGGAAATATAATTAAAACTTTACAATCATTTATTCATTGAATAATTTATTCATATTTAGTTACAACTCAAATTCTAATGTATAATTACGCTTTTAAAATGGAAATATAAATTTGTTTACAACAAGATTTTAGAAAAACACAAAATGAGAAACATTAACTGAGTTTAATTTGTAAAAAAAAAAAAACTTTAGTTGCATTAGTACAGTAGGCTCTATTTCACAACAGTTTGATTCTTCTGAAACTCACGTTAGCCTATGCACATGTTTATGCCTACTTTGTAGTCACGAATTTAAGTGTAGTCGTTTTGCCATGTAACACTGCCTAAGTCTGAGACAAAATACACTGCATACTCTTCCCTCACGGCCTTTGCTAACTCATTTGGTTTTCGTCCGATTCGAGGAAGTGGGTAGCATGACTGTAGTCCATCGTTATCATTCCTCCATTGTCCTGTAATGATACTTCCATTAGGCGCAACACTGTCTAAAGAACCAGGAGGAGTGTAAATATTAACTGAAGATTTGCTCTGGCGCAAAAAGTTGTGTAAATAGACGCAAGCACACGTAACAAGGGTACTTTTTTCTGGATTCAAAAGCATTGGTTTTCTTAAGACTCTGAACACAGAGCTTACAATACCAAAGGCATTTTCTGAACACCTTCGTGCTCGAGACAAACGATAGTTAAATATTCTCCTTTTACTCCTCTTCTTCTGATGGCCGGGAAATGGTTTCATAATATGCTTGTGTAGTGCAAAAGCATCATCCGCAACGATAACATATGGGGCAGCAAATATTCTTCCCGGTAATGGTTTGTCTTTGGGCAAACCAGTTCGGTTTTCCACAATTTTCCACAGATCACAGTTCTTAAACACACCACCATCAGATATCCTGCCTTGACACCCTACATTAACATATACAAACAAATAGTTTGAGTCTACTAGAGCCATCAGTACAATGCTGTGGTGACCTTTATAATTAAAAAACGTAGACCCACTATTTTCTGGGGCTTCCAAAACAATATGCTTGCCGTCAAGAGCTCCAATGCACTGATCAAACTGCCAAATTCGCTTATATCCACTTGCTATCTTCTCCCATTCTTCAGGGTTGGAAGGTGTCTGCATATAATCTTTTAAGCAGTTAACTAGAGCAGCACATACTTCAGGAACAATTACAGATATGGCTTGTTTTGATATTTTAAATAAGTACATAAGCGAGTGGTATGAATCCCCTGTGGCTAAGAAACGTAAAGTAACAGCTAAGCGATCGTTAACACTTATTGCTTGGCGAAAGTTAGTATTTTCTCTTGCGACTATAGGCCCAATCATGAGAGCTAATGCTTCAAAATCAGCATTCGAAACTCGTGTAAAGTTTGTAAACAAACATCCAGAAGTCAAATCTGTTCGTAAATCTTCTCCACTATACTCATACCTCCTATGTAACAGTTGTCTTTGCCACCACCTGCGAGGACGGGGTTGATGCTGGTTGATCACAATAAAAGCCGCGGCAACACAAGCTAGTCGCTGACGACGATACACCAGGTCACGGTCGACCATCACTGCAAACTAATGCGAGTTGACTGAGCCATTTAGAGCGAACACTAGTTTGTTCGTCCAAACACAGGAGTTTTTGTTCGTCGAACAATATTTCTACAAACATTTAAAACGTTCGATGTCAATTCAATACAACAAACATGTTCGTCGAACATGTTCGCCGAACGTTCGCTAGGTGTGGACGCGGCTTAATGTAATACACAACAATTTCTGAATTGCAAGTAAGCAACTCTTTCAAGAAATAGAACTACAACATAGCCTACAGAACAAGAAACAGTTTATCATAACATTTCAACCACACAAAAAATAACCAAGACCTATACAACAATAGTGGCGTATACAAACTAAATTGCAATGATTGTGAAAAGTATTATATTAGACAAACTGGCAGAACATTTAGAGAAAGATTTAAAGAGCATATACCTAGCAGCAGAAACAATAGAACTACAAACTCAGCATTCACAGACCATTTAATTGATAACCTACATTCTTACACCAGCATACAGGATAATATGTCAGTGATACGTAAAATAAATAAAGGTCACACCATGAACGACATTGAAGAATATGAGATTTATAAACACCACAAAAGTAATCCAGAAAAAATCTGAAATGAAAAATTGAATTTTGCTTCCAATTGCCTTTATGATCTAATATTACATTGTCAGCAACATAAAATCAAAGAGACATAAGCAAATCTAGTAGGGCACAAGGTACAATCTGATAAGAATTGAACAGAGCTGCACCTTTATATTTCCAAATCAGTCTTGTAGGAAGAGACACACTAGAATGAGGTACCTCTCAAGTGCAAAGTTAAATTATTATTGTTTTGACATATTATATTTGTAGGACGTGTACGACAAATGTACGAAAGTACATGTTAAGTGTTGTGAATATATAAGTGTTTGAGTGGAATAGATAGCTGGCCTGATGATGCTGCCTGTGGCAGTGAAAAATGTAGCCTCATAAAAGGTAAAATAGAGACTATATTTGACAGAAAATGAATAATATATATAAAGACTGTAAATTTATGTGGTTTAAATGCGAAAAGCAGAAAATAGATATAATTGCCTGAAATCAACTTTTTTCAAACATCCATAGTCTTCATCCAGATTTGAACCCAGGACCAATTGAGAGTGAGTTCGTATAAAATAATAAATTTTAATGTCATGTATTGACAAAAGTGACCCTAGAGGGATAGTGGCCTATTCTTAGTGACACAACTGATACAACAAATGATATTGAAATTGGAATAATAAATACTATTCCTACTTAATAAAGTTACGTTTTAATAATTAAATATAACATTACCTATTTATAAAACACATATTTTAGGTGCTTTTATAAAACACATCACCTATTTATTCAATAAAATCTATTAGGTTATGTAAGAAAACAGACTAAAACCAAATACTGTTAAAAAGTATGTAAGTATGGAAAAACAATAAATTTTGAATCTTCATAACTTGGATAAAATACAATAACCAAAAGAATTGAATACTAACACTGTTGCAAGAATGATGAAGGAATCCAGCGTTGTGGTATTTCCTCATTTCAAACATTTTAATAATATATTAAGGTATGCAAGTTATTCTTTATAAACAAATTATTAAAAAAAGCAACTAGAAATGTATATACAATAAATAAATAAAACGACTGCATTTAAAAAATATCTAATAAAGTTTTTAATTTGACTCTAATAAAAAAATTTAAAAAAATCAAAAAAAACTAGTTGCTTAAGGACCAGCTATTGTTTCAATCTAATACTAAGATTTGTATGTTATATATTTATCAGATCTATTTTATGAGTAAATTTATTTGTCGTATCTTCTTGTCTGTTTTTCCTTTTACTTTCTCACTACACTATAGTATAGAGAAAATGTAGTGGTCGCAAAAAAATCGATGTTGAGGTGTTTGTGGAAATATCCGTTTTGGGACCCCCTGAGTCCAAAAAATTGGTTTTTACAAAATGTCTGTCTGTATGTAAGTACGTCTGTATGTAAACAAAGCTAGAGCGAAAACTATTTTATAGATTTAAAAAACAAATTTGCACCAGACATGACACGTAGGCCCGTATAGATGTACGAAAAACGGTTTTGAAAAATGTTGAAAAACAACCCCCTTTTTGGCAACAAAACCACAAAAAAATCTATTATTATTTTTTACAAAAAAAATTCTCTAACGATTTTGATAAAATTTAGCTTATTGTAGCCCTTAATGTAACCTACCAAATGCAGAAAACCTTTTCTTTCTAAAAATTCTCTTTAGCTAATAATAATAACTGATTTTGGGGGTTTTTTTGGCCTAAAAGGGGTTTGTTTTCCAAATTTTTCAAAACCTTTTTTCGTACATCTACACAGGCCTAATAAACGTGTTTTGTGCAAATTTGTCCGAAATCGATCGAATAGTTTTCTCTCTAGCTAATAATAATATTTTTAGTTAATTTCCTACTTTAATATCAAATCTCCTACTCCACCTACAATTATGAAGTCACAATGAATCTGTTTAATAATTTAAATATGTTTGTGAGAAAGTATGTGCCAGTTCCTGGTACCGTTTGCATTTTCTTATCATAGAATCAAAGCTAGTAAAGTTAGTTTTTCATTTTTGATTAATTGTTTGCATTTCTTTATTTGAAAGGCTAATGATCAATTATTTAATACCTTTTAGATTTTAATAGATTATATATTTATATGAAATATAGTACATTCTTTTACATAACTTTCGCAATTATAAGTACCTGCTAGAAGCTAGTAACAGTAATACAGTATTCTTAAGAAATACAAATAAAATAAAATAAAATTGCTTTTAGTTTAAAAAAAAAAACATCATGACCAAGTATTTGTCATCAATCAATCGTCACTCAAAAATTATTATAAAAGATTAAGGATGTCTTCAACAGAAAAAACTGCGATTTTACATGTCTTAAAAACCCAGACAATGAAACTTTTCCATTGTTTAATTAAACTAAATTTGAAAGCCAAGGAATGGTATACAGTAAGTTTAGTTTTGGAACTAATATTAAATTACTGTTTATAGAATACGTACTGGGAGTTTGTCCTGAATATAATAGTTCTTCATTCAGAACAGCTTTAAAAATATACACATCTTTAAAAGAAGTGGGATTTTTAATTTGGAAACAAAGACAAAGAAATAAAACAAGATATCCTCTAAATTACTCTTACAATATTCTTTAGGGTTAATAAAATATATTTGAGCATTTATGGGTTTAGTAAATGTTTAGTGATGTATCACTGATTTCAAATATCCATTTTGGAGCTCCGTTAATATTTCTGAAGTATGGTTTGAATTTATTTTACAAAGTATATACAAGCGTTATTTATATATATATAACCTGAGTTTAAATACATCATTATTTTAGCAAATAATACAAAATAGCATGAACTTAAAACACAATTTAAGTTATGTGTTATGTATGTATTATGTGGCCAAATAGCTATTATCAATACATGATAGCCCAACAGTATTCATGTATATTTACTATGCAACTAAAATCTTTAATTCTAAAGAAGAAGTTATAACATATGCTATTATACATTTTCATTCCACTTTAGAGCGATTCTCTCTTAAAACAAAACAATGAAAACCGAAGTTAGTAAAAGCCAAATTCAACAGTTTATGCTTTGTTACATTGAGATCAGCCCTTTGTAGTTAGCTTAGTGCCATCACTTCAATGTAAGAGTCCATTGTAGTAAAAGCCCTTTGAGCTATGACTATTTATTTTACCGTAGTATCATGTTGAAATCTCAAATTAAAGAAATAATGGTGAAATATAGCGTAATTATATTGTCCCTAGTACATTTATGTTATATTGCATTATTTCTACTTAGGTTATAGTAACTCATTAAAGATAATGTTATAAATAGTTATACGAAAAGTAATACGTATAATACAGGGTTATTCAAAAAGAAATAAACACTTTTCTAAATCAAGAACATTGAAACTGCTTAATTTATACCGGTCATGTTGGCATCAGTGGGTAGCTAATACACTAAAGTTTTACTTTAACAGCTGATCGTTGGAACATTGTTGCTAGATAACCCTTCTTTTTGTTGATGTAATAATAGCGTTGCGAAAGATTTTTTGTTTGTTGTGTGCTTGAACTAGAGAAAACACGTTTTCAAGAAGATGGATTCATCGATCGACTAATCTTTGGGGACGAATCAACGTTTCATATCAGTGGAAATGTTAACAAACACAACCTGCGTATCTGGGGAAAACAAAATCCTAGAGTAATTGTTGAACATGAGAGGGATTCTCCTAAGATAAACGTGTTTTGGGTTGTATTAAAACAAAAGATATACGGCCCTTTGTTCTTTCAAGAAAGTACGATCAGAGGCACATCCTACTTGGACATGGTGAGTGAATGGTTTAATCCTCTACCAGAGGAAGACAGTAATGACTACATATTGGTTCAAGACGGAGCTCCGCCGCATTGGTACCATGATGTCAGAGAATATCTCGATGAGCAATTACCAGGCGCTGCATTGGTCGTGCAACTGACAACAATGCGTCACTCGAGCGTTGGCCACATCGCACTCCAGATTTGACCCCATGTGATTTCTTTCTGTGGGGTTATGTTAAAGATGAAATTTTCAATTACCTATTACCATTGTGAGCTTCTTGGAATTAAGGCAATGCATACGAAGAGCTATAGAGAGTGTTTACGTCAATAACCTTAACAGCGTCTGGTCGGAACTTGACTATCGAATTGATGTTTGCCGTGTAACCCGTGGGGCTCATATTGAAAATCTATAACACTGTTAAAAAAAATTTGAAAATCCTTTTTGTAATGTAATATTAATTTGTTGTGTTGATAAAACCCGTTTTCAATGTTCATTAAAAATGACAATTTTTTTTTTTTAACCCTGTATATAAAATATTTTCTGTCCTTAAATGCTACGAGTAATTAAGGACGATCTCAATTCAGCCAACATAAAACAAGCAAAATCGATCTCTAACGATACTATCAGTAAAAATTACTGAAGTTCAACAACCGTATTTATTGTCAGAAATATGGCCCTAGAGAATAGGCTTTTATTTTAATATTAGAAAATCGGCCTTTTATTCGAGACGACCTTTATATTAAAGAATCGGCTTTTATTTGCTTTATACTAATATAGAAACGGTCTTAATGATTAAACGTAGACCGAAATCTAGCCTGTTAACGAAAATATTTGTACACGAATCGGACATTAATATAAGTAACACTTTAAAGCGAAAACAAAACATCATTACTTATTTCCGAATTAAAGATGATATATTAATTGATATAATGATCGATTCCTTAAACCAATTGCACACTAACATATTGTTTATTTACGAGAAGTAAAAACACGGAACAATCGACTTCCTTGATAGAATAAACTTAGAACACAAAATCTCACAACTAATAGGTTTACTAAATCGAACGCGTTTCAACGACACATTCGCCAACTTCAGTGATGCACGAGCTACAATAGTAAAATTATAACACTAATAATCAGCTATTTATCACGGTTTATAATTAACAATACTATCTTGAGATATAAAAACGAATTCGAATTAAACATACCTATAGGCCTACAGGAAACCGACTTACGTCGATATCACGATACAATGATTTCAAAGTATTAGAATAATTAAATGTGTTCTTCTACGACAGAGTATAAATTAACGTGTGGTAGTTGAAACATAAATTTTACAATACAATTATACGAACACACGTGTTGCGTCTATATTATAATATAGTTTGAATTTGATTTAAAATAAATAAATACAAAAATCATTTTAATACACACACACACACATATATATATATATACACCATGTGTCCCAAAATTCCCACCCCCAATCCACTATTATTAGCGAATTTCCATAGGAAAAATGAGCTATTGCAGTGGATCTTATGGTAAGACCCAAGGTCGGGAGTAGCAAATGAGCACTGATCATGGTTCCCAGAACTCGTTTAGGGGTGTCATTAAAAATCATATATATATATGATATATATATATGATATATATATATGATATATATATATGATATATATATCATCTTACGTCCGATTTGGTTCAAATTTGGTACACATGTTGGTTGTCTACGTCGCTCGGACGAGTTCGTTAGATACAAAATCCAACAACCGGAAGCCCGTTCTTTTTACCGGAAGTAACTATTTTTTGAGATTTTCCTACGAGAATG
>JAGFPH010001482.1:132913-162349 GCA_018207615.1 Philaenus spumarius
CGGAAGTAACTATTTTTTGAGATTTTCCTACGAGAATGAATTTGTTTTTGAGTTTTTTCTACAAGTATAAATGTAGGATGTTATACTGCACATTTTTTTTTACGCGACCTTATAGCTCGCTTGGTTCAAGCAAAATCGATCAAAACGTAAAATACCATGGTTCAAAGCCACACGTGGTGGGTTCTACCGCGCAGTTGGCGTGCGAAGCGCGCAATGCATTGTGTATTGAAGATACTCCTAGTGCGGTGTTGGCGTGCGAAGCACGCAATTCTCTGTGTTGAAGATACTCCCAATATTCAGAATGGCGTGCGAAGCACGCAATGCATTTTGTATTGAAGATAATCCCAATATGCGGAATGGCGTGCGAACCATTTTGCAGCTATTCAGCACCGTCGTGAATAGAAATATTTCCCGAATTGTTTTTTGAAACTCTAAAATATATGCCTATAAACTTAATTTTGTAAATTTGCTCAACTCACGTCAGCGGTTCAGCTGCGTGGTCGAATTATTTCTTCTTATATTTAACATTGGTTTTAAAGCTAGGTCTTTCGTAAAGTTGTAACTGTTGTAGGCGATTACTAACAATTTAGTGTTTTGTCAAAAACTCGGTTATCTTTCAAGGTTCTGCAGATATAAAACGCGCAATGGTCGCGCATCACTAGTTTTATGTATTCACCGTTATCGAACAGAAATGAAACGCTTCATAAAAGCTCGTGTCTGGTTTTTTTATAAAGAAAACGCACCATTTCCAACAGTCGCGGCAATTTAATATAATAAAATTGCAAACAAAGCTTTGATAAGATGAGTAATATATATTAAATAATTTCAATAATTACAATTAATCTCGAGCAAACTTCCAGCAAGTGAGCACAGGGCCTTACATTTCTAAAGCGTTATCTGATTTGATCAAATATGAGGTATGTATTTAGTTATTGTGTCTGTTTTGCAGTATAGGGTTATTTAAATGATTTAAACACATTTTGTAACTTTTCACACAAATCTTTGTATGTATCACTAGCAGCATGAATAAATGAATGACGCACATGTAGGATGAATCTTGGGAGTTCACTGGCCAAAAAACTTATAGTGAATTACTTCCAAATCAATCTATGTTTCCCGTAAGCGAAAAACACGATTTCCGACAGTTTCTTTGTAGGATTCACTTCACGACTAAAAGTACATTTTATACGAACAATATTTTACAAAGAGGGAAATAATCAAAATGCAACTGCTTTTCTCTCCTATAGCCTATATAAATTAAGAGTAGTATAATATGCAAATATATTTTCATCACACTGTATTGAAAATAGTCACTTTCAATATCAGCTGTGAGTATTGAAAATAGTGCTTTCTCGGTCTAGATCGAATTAGCTGGAGATTGTTGCCGATCTCTAAATCTTCTATATAATACGAATGAATTGCTGTTCCTTTGTAAGCTCATCACTTGAGAACGGCCAGACCAATTTGGCTATTTTTTTGTTTTAAAATGTTCTTAATAGTCAGAACTAGGTTTTAATATAAATAAAATTTTGAAAAGTTTCCCGAAAAAGTTTCAAATTTGTAAAAAACTAAACAGCTTTTTTTGTATGGACTCAAGACCATAGTACACAAAAACAGCTGGTAGTATAAAAAGCTTAGCAACACGTCATGTTTGTTTACATTCATTACCATAGCAACTTTACTCAGCATTATATAATCAGTTTATTATTATTCAAAACCAACAGCTTTTTTATGTTAGATTGACCAACTTAAAGCAAACAAAAACAAAAACCAACTAAAAATGCTTACTATATTTCAATTCAATTAAAACATAAAACAGCTGTGTTGGATCAAAAACTGAACATGATTTTAGCAACCAATTTAGATTAGGTAAAAGCAAACAAATGGTTTACTGTATTATCTATAAAGGTTTACAAAATTTAAATCTACATGTGTGTAGTATATTCAAGTGACAAAACCATTTTGCTATTCAATTACTTAAGTCAATAAGATACCACAAAATGGAATTTAAACTTAAGTCAATGTAATGAAAGGAAATAATTACCCTTTAAATTAAATCAAGCAATAGCAAAGCATTGGTGGGTCCACTAGTTAGTTATAATATATAACACCAGTGTAGTTCTATCAATAATAAGTATGATTTGAAATTTCATCTTATTAACGATTTAAACAAAGAAACAAACATGATTAACAATAAAAACTGCATATTGTTACTATTTACAAGTATTAAATAAATAAACGTATTATTATATAAAACGTACATCAGCACGTTCATTCATGTACCAGTATCGGTAGTAGTGTATTGTGTGTATTAATATTACTCGATGATTTGATATCAGCTGTTCCTATAAATTCTTAGAATTAGAAAGGTTTTTATTTGTATCGCTACTGATATTAAAATCAGCTGATCTCAATAATTTAGTTAGTGTTGTAAACGTTAACTATATTGTCATTTTACTTCAGGAATGTTACTGAGAAGCTATAGGGTATTTTGAAAAAAAAATTACTAAATTTATTATTAATATTATTAATTACAGTGTGATGAAAAGTATTGTCCATCACACGGGCCAAAAGTGGTTTTTCGATCCTCGCTCATTTTCGAAAAGCGTCAATTTCGGATCTATGATGAAATATACTATTAAGACCTGCAGGATTCTATAAATTGTTTTCTATAATTCTATAAAACATTGCTTGGTTTTTGTGAAAATACGCATTTTTCATGGTAATATACATGTTTACACGTATATTGGTTTTTATATTTTAAACCTGAAAGATTATATCAAATCAAAACGTTTGCTTGTCGCAATTCCGAGTATTTATTATATAAAAATATTTCTGTAATTCTGTAAAATATTCTAAAAAACATTGTTTGGTTTTATGGAAATATTCGTTAACTTTGGTAATATAAATTTGTACAAGCAAATTTATTTTAAAACCTGCAAGTTTGTATAATACATTCATTGTTTTTATTGAAAAATTCACCAACTTTGGTTTACAGGCAAATCTATTTTAATGCCTGAAAGATTATATAAAAATGTGTCTGTAATTTTATAAAAGATTCTATAAAGGTTTGTTTAGCTTCTGTGGAAAAATCCATTAACTTTGGTAATATATATTATGTTTACATGCAAATATATTTTAAGACCTAAAAGAATATATAGACAATAGGGGCTCTGCCAATGGACGCTTCGCGTCCCAACCCCGCCTCGGCCTTCGGCCTCAGATGGCTGCTTCGCTTCGCTCGCAGTTGGAAAATTCGCTAAAGAATCTCGTTAATCTTTGGCTCGTTTGTACATAGGTGACCGAGGACAAATCAGCAGTTTTATTTGGCAGCTGACTCAAGCTCATTAAACATTATCTCCATAAGATTAACATGGGAAATTTGAAGTATTATTTGCCGGGGTATTTGTTGCCTTCTCGGGTTAATAGCGGATAAAGGGATGATTGGATCTTGAATCTGACGACAATTTCTTCTTTGAAATTTAATTTTCTACAACTTTTGTATTTAACATTTTTTGCTATCTCTTACCGTTTTCTTACTAAATGCGCTCAAAGTGGGAAAATGAAGAAATTGAAAAAATCTAAAAAATCTTTCCCGCCCTAAAGGTGCTTCCAAAATTTAAAAATGTTAAATTCTGACAATTTTCGAAGAAGTTTCTCGTCGAGAGCTTTAATTCAAGTATGAGGTCGAGAAGGGTACGATTACGGGAAGTGCCTAATAATTAATGTCAGTGAATCGGTGAAATCGTCTAGCTTTAAGGACTTTGGGCGGAGCCTCCCTTCTCGGATGATTAGTGTCTAAATGGATGATTAGATCTTGAATCTGACGGAAAATCTCTTCTTTGAAATTTAATTTTCTACAACTTTTGTATTTAACATTTTTTGCTATCTCTTACCGTTCTCTTACTAAATGCGCTCAAAGTGGGAAAATGAAGAAATTGAAAAAATCTAAAAAATCTTTCCCGCCCAAAAGGTGGGTCCAAAATTTAAAAATGTTAAATCTGGCATTTTTTCCAAAAGTTTCTTGTCAAGAGCTTAAATTTAAGTATGAGGTCGAAGGGGGTACAATTATGGGAAGTGCCTAATAATTAATGTCAGTGAATCAGTGTTACCGTCTAGCTTTATATAAGTAGATGTTTCTGTAATTATAAAGTATTCTATAACTCGTTGTTTGGTTTTCGTGGAAAAAATCATTCAAACTACATTTTATGTGGTTTTCATTGATGTATTCAGATAAGCTTGGATGATTTTATTAAGTGTTTGTTTCATTTATATCTGTATACAAAACGGTATTGGGTCGAAAATATGACCAACGGTTTTCGAGTTATAACCGTAAAGCAAAACAAAATCAATATTTAATGCCTTCCATGTGTCCCCTGCTCTTGAATGCCCTCCTAGAGTCGGGGACTTTTACCCCTAACTAAACTCATCCCTAAAGGCAAAAAGTCTGCCCTCTAAATTCACTCTATAATCATTCGTTGGCTGGACTGAGACATCTGTTTGGCCAATATCTGAACTTTTTACAGAATCCTGGAGTTTCGCGTTAAGATTTGTTTGTATGATTTTGCCCGACTGCCACATTATATCGTCATTGTAATTAAACCAAAATTTAATTTTATTAAACTTGGGATATCATAAAACTTGAATTAAGTAGTATGATTTATTTTAGAAACCCGTTGGTCAATTTATGTTTTATTTGTATGGCCATTATCAGATTTATTTACTTCAGGACCCTGACTTCCAAGCAATTTGAAATCAATATAAATATAATGATTGACAAATAAATACAATCTCTCAGTATAATTCTTTATAATATTTACCGTTTTAAGCCTAAACACGTTTTCAATATATGATATTTGAATAATCAATTTCGTTGCCGATCACAAAAAGACAATCAACATTTAAGACAATAATAATTGTTTCTACTCATAAGTGTGTGAGATAAAGACACTTTGAGACACTATACCCTTTTCTACAAATAGTATAAATATGTTTTAAATCGCTTACTCTATTAGGAATCTTTTTCAACATAAATACACTTTATACTAACGTCTTAGAAACACCGTTTTACTACTTTAAAAATTTAAACTCTTAAGGGTAATGTTCCTTTGTCTTATACCTTACAATTAAAATAATTCGACCACGCAGCTGAACCGCTGACGTGAGTTGAGCAAATTTACAAAATTAAGTTTATAGGCCTATGTTTTAGGTCTATTCACGACGGTACTGAATAGCTGCAAAATGGTTCGCACGCCTTTCCGAATTTTGGGAGTATCTTCAATACACAAAGCATTGCGTACGTCGCACGCCATTCCGAATATTAGGGGTTACAACACACAAAACATTGCGTGCTTCGCACGCCAACCCCACGGTCGAATCCACCACATGGCTTTGAACCGGGTACTTCTATGGGATTTTAATTTTTGATCGATTTTGGGGGAACCAAGCGAGCTATAAGGTCGCGTAAAAAAGCAAATTGTGCAGAATAACATCCTAGATTTATATTTGTAGAAAAACCCTAAAAAACATTTATTCTCGTTGGGAAAATCGCAAAAAATAGTTATTTCCGGTCAAAAAACGTGCTTCCGGTTGTTGGATTTTTTTGGCTAACGAACTCGTCTGAGCGACGTAGACAACCAACGTGTGTACCAAATTTGAACCAACTCGGAGTTAAAATGTGGCCACTAGAGTGCGAACACATATATATATTGCAAGGACAGACCTTTTAACGACGTTCGGGAGCCAACTCTGCAACGTCGAGTCTTCCCCGACGCTAACTCTGCAACGGCAGACTTGTGCTAGCGTTTTTGTCTGTCTGTAGGATTTCCCTACTTTGTCACAGAATAAAGAGATTATATCACCTACTGGAAGTATAAGGCAAATTAATTTTAATAGCCTAGGTGATATAACTCTGGTTAAGATAACTATGTCTATAGTCACCTTAAATAAAAATATTTTATTAAATTCCTTACAGTTATTCAAGTTACTATTAAATTTAAATCTGCTCAGCTCAGTAATTAATTTTATATTTATTTGACAATCTCTGAGGAGTGAGAACAGTGGAACTTTACCTAGAATAATTAAATTATTTGTGCTTTGTGAAATTTCGTTGGAACTGCCAACTTTGCAATTTAGCCCTTCAATATTGATCATACACTGAAAACAACTTATCATACAGGATACTTAGATAATAGGAATTTCTTTAACAAGGTAAATTATTTATATTAATTGAAATCAAAAGAAAATTTATTCAATAAAAAACTCAAAATTTTCTGTGGTTCCTTCCACTACAAAAACATAACTTTTAAAATAAATTTACTATTTACATAAATTTTATCTCTTTTAGGTAGAACCATTTATTATTTATTTATACTTAATTATTCTTTCTTTTAATATTTATTATTTAATTATTTAATTATGAAAATGATTTTAACTATTTAATTTACAAGACTTATAAGTTTATAATTTGAAAAAACTAACTTTATTATCTCAACCCAGTATCAATAATTATTTAAATTTAACTCAGGCAATATTTTAATAGGGGATATCGTAACTTTTCTGACAGAACTTTTATTACTGCGACCCTGAACTCTGAACACCTTTCCCAGGAACGTTGATGGTAATACAGCTTCCCTGAAGTCCGGTTATCGTTGGTGCGGTTGAACGTCTCCCGTGGTCTCAGCTTTTGCCTGGTTAGAAATTCCCTGAAGTCTTCTAGCGCCTTCCCTGATTTGGTTTCCGCTTCTTATTCCAGTAGTACTTCAAAGTCCATGTGATGTTCCAGTTATTGCCATTACATCAGTCCGGTGATTATCGTAGACTACGTCATTTATAACTGTTTAGACGCACCTGCTATATAAGTAATTATAGCGTAATTCACTTAAACTGTTCAATTATTTTTTCACTGTCTGTAATGATAACTGATTCTACACTGTCTTTGTTCATTTATTTAATTTGAAATTACGTTTGATAAATTTTTATGAAAACTGTTCATTGAAATATTATATTGCATAATATTATAATTAATTAAAATGTTCACTGTTTGATTTGCACATTTAGTACGGCTGTCTTTATAAAACACTGCTTCTAAATACCAGTACGTTACTTTAACCTCGCAGATTCTTCTAACACATATCTTACTAGTAACAAGTCCTTCCAGCGTCTCCAAGAATAAACTTAATGAAGAATAGATCTAATGTTGAATAGATCTAATGTTGAAAAGCTCTAATGATGAATAGATACTGTATCTAATGAACGAACGGTACTCTTGAATAGATCTAATGATGAATAGATACTGTATCTAATGAACGAAAGGTACTCTTGAATAGATCTAATGATGAATAGATGCGCGTCTCCCGCTGTACTTCGCTTATATCGACTATTTTGCCGCCTTCCGAGTACCAACTATCTCCCGGCTTCTCCTATCCCTTTTTCGATATCTCGCCATGCGATTTGTATTACTTTCTTTAGTTTTTGGGTTGGTATTACCCCCACTAACTTCTTCGTTAGACATCGCCACCAGCTATCAGCCTTCCCCACCACAGACATTCTCTCCTATTGTCTTACGTATTTTCCTTGTAGTTTTCCTGGAACTGCTTTTATGGAATTGCGGTTTTCGTAATCGTATTCCTGGTACATTTTCCTTTCTTCTCAAACTTGAGTGATGGTCCTACGACGTTTGGTTCGCTTATGGCGCTGCATCGCGTTTTCCGCGGTTTTTCCTCGCGAAAACTTTTCTGGTTTTGAAGGAAAATCTTTTTTCTTTCTTCTCTGTTGGTTATCGTTTTATAGTTTACCAGCCAAAATTTCAATTCTGTTCGACGATTTTTCTTCTCCTTTTGGGACTTGTAAAATTGCCAAATTTAACATTTACTTTTGGATTTTAATTTTTACTTTAACCCGTTTTAGCCCAAATTAATTTTTTTTTAGAAAATTCTTTTTTTTTACAGTTTTTTTTGTTGTTTGGTGGACAAATATAAAGCATAATACAAAATTTTTGAAAAAAAAAATACTTTAGGGGCTTAAAAATTGATGTTGCCGTATGGCAACGCTAGGCTAATATACTACCTTTGAAGAGATCATGTGTATAGTAAGAGGAAATTGTGTATAATGATCACTAAACAGGTTTATTTATAAACACACATGTATTGAAACAGTACATCAACCTTATAATATTTTATAGTAAATAACAAAAAACAATGCTTTGAAAAAACCTTTATAAATCATTTTCTTTAGTGAGTGACAGAGTGAAAATCGGAAAAACACGGAATGCACATTCCCAAATTACACTTTTGGCACATTGTGCGTACAATAGAAGAACAGCCTTCTCCTGCGCATCGCTTTTTCTTCTTATCAGGGACACCGATTACAAGATGGTCGGTTCTATCATATCGAATATCATCCGAAACACGGTTAGAACTAAGAGATCTCTTGGAAGAGAGTGGCCTTCCAGGACCCTTACCCGGAGTCCCATATTTCCTTATGTAGTATGTGGCAAGTTCTCTCTTAAATTCAAGTTGAGGTTGGTTATCACCACTGTATCTACGAATTTGCCATGCGTTGTTGGTACAGACATCAACCAACCATGTAAGTATTGGCCAGTACCATTTCTTGCTTCTCGTTGATATTCGGTATCTGTTTACGTTCTCGTCCATTTTGTCGACGCCCCCCATAAATTTATTGTACTGACTGAATACTACCGGTCGCTCTACAAGTATATGTTTCTTTTCTGATTGAGAATACCGTCTCACTTTAGCAATCGGTTCCACTCCATGACAGTTTGAAGCAACACTCACCACTCCATTATCAACCCATTTACATACGATTATTCCATCTTCCTTACATATAGCTGATTCGAAATAACCTCTTGGTTTTTTCTTCATCTCAGATTTTGCTAAAATAGGACAGTCCTTCCGTAGACGATCTTCTCTGATGGTCCCAACTCCACTATAAGAAATTTCTCGAAGATATTTCAATAGATATACATTGGTGAATATATTATCAAAATATATTCTGTATGGACAATCTTGTTTGTCTTCAGGTAATTCATCCAAAAGCTTCACTAAGGGTGCCGCAGATTTTCCAAATAATTCCTCGTTGACAGAGGGTACACCCAAAGATTTACCTTGATAAACATCAAATGCTACCAAATAACCAGAAACAGTGTTGAGGCACCAGACTTTAAAACCAAACCTAATAGGTTTGCCTCGAATGTGCTGTTTGCAACCGTGACGGCCAAAATATTCAACCATGCTTTCATCGTATGAAAGGTTTTCCTCTGGTTGAAAGTGTTCTAAGCATTTCTCCTTGATTTTGTTTAGCATTGGTCTGAGTTTCCACATCTTGTCATTCATAACTAAGTTATTGTTATCAACACAATGTAGGGATCTTATGATTTGTTGAAATCTATTTCTTCTCATAGTATTAATTACGAAGTCTAGGCCCATGTCTGAATTTGAATCCCAGTAAAACCGTGTTCCTGGTAATGAATGGTATCCGGTTAGAATCAAAATGCCAAAAAAACACTTCAACTCATCTTTAGAAATATTTGGATTCTCGCCATTTTTTACTAAGGCATATCGTTCGGTTTCACAAACCAATATATCAAATAGCTCATCATCAAAGAAGAGTTCAAAAAGCTCGGATGCTGAAAAATCTCGATATTTGGAGAAGTTGGACTTGGGAAATATTTTATTGCTTGGTTCTATGTCACCTTCTACCCAAGTTTTGATAACTGGCGTCTTTTTCTTGTTTGCAACTACCTCTGCACGCTTCTCAGAAATCAAATCTTGTATTATATTATCTTTGTTTATTCTTATCGAGGTCAAAGGTGTATTTACATGTAAGCCGACATCATAGATACCTTGATCTGTGCTATCATTAGTGGGAAAAGTCCCTGGAGGCACAGTACGCTCGTCACTTCTACCTGCAGTTCTAAAGCCAGGAGCCACAGTATTAGAAGACAAATCCCGCATTTCTTGATCGGCACTGCTAAGTTCAGATGAAGATCCAGGCGCAATGGTTTCATTAGGCCTAGTTGCAGGTAAACTACTTATGACGGTGTTGTCAGGCATTCGTATTTCAGCACTAGCCATTAGTTGCCTCCCCGAAAGATTGTCAAGTAGGCCACCTTCATCTTCTCCCGCTGAATCCTCGTCAGTAAGCGCGGAAGGGTCAGGAGGTGCGATAAATAAATCAAAATTGTTAGGCATGTCTTCATCTTGACCAACGAGTAGCTCTACAGCCTCTTGCAATGTTAACCCTATCCTGAAATATAGAAAAGTAAGTGTTAACCACCAAGCGTGTTATCTAAACGCTTGGTAGTATATTAGCCTAGCGTTGCCATTTGGCAACAGCAAACATTACAAGGGTATAGCACACGTAAAAATAAAAATAAAAGTGGCTCAGGGAGGAATATCTTATTATGCTTTTACACTATTTAGTAGTAAATTTATCATATAAATAAAAATGAAAAGCAATAAATAAAATAGAAAATTACTTACTCAAACTGGTACGTAATCGTGTTTTGTAACAAAATCACATACGAATGTTTCAGTGTGCACCACTAACAGGCAAACATAACCTAACTCCCAACAACGTCACTTCTCAACTCTCACATGTGTCAAGAAATAATCAAGCAGGTTAGCCAACCCAAATCAACCCAAAACAAAAATTTACCAGCGATCAAATAAATAATGTTTTGTGTTGCCATATGGCAACGCTAGGCTAAAACGGGTTTTAAAATTGATACTTTAGATTGAGATTTACAATTTTATATCCCTATTGCTTTCTTAACACTATGTTATTAATTTTACCACCTTTTTCATTTTATTTTTAGCAAAACATAGGTGTGAACCTTTTCACCTATTATTTTAATTAATTAACAATTTACAAAATTTTTATCTTATAAAACTTTTATTCCTATAAAACTTGTTTACTTTTTCATTTTCCTTTTTTCATTTTTTCAGGTACTTTTTCACCTTTAAACTTTAACAATTATCTCTAACTTTTAAAATACCAAAAATTTCTTAATTTGTTATTTAACATTTTTTATTAAATTTTTCTTACTCTTTTCAAAAATATCTTTTTCATTTAATTTTGATGAAATTTGAGAATTTTCTATAACTTTAACTCTTTATAACTTTACCATTTTTTAATTTACAAAATTGTGACTTCCATGAACAATGTCTCCACCTCCCGTGTTTTACATTTACCCATAAAATTCATCAATTTTATAATTTTATTTAACACCTTATTCCCGTATAAAATAACTAATTTTTCTAAGTCTTTTAAGCAACTTGAAACAAGTTGCAGGACAAAAGTCCATCTCTGTTGACTCAGTACAGTTGGCCGGGACTTGTCGTATTCTAATCTAGTTAAGTATAGGGTGCACCTCAACTTCTGCTATGAAATCTTGATTTTTGCAGTTTTTCAACAAAACTCAATTTTTCACTCATTGCATAAGGTTTATCCGTTGCAATATATATATTTGATTTTAATGACTCCCCAAAACGTGTTATGAGGACCATAATCGGTGCTCATTTGCTACTCCCGACCTTGGGTCTTATCATAAGGACCACCGAAATAGCTCATTTTTCCTATGGAATTTCGCTAATTAAAAACAATTTAATAGACTGCATAAACTGTATATGACCAAATATACAATTTTAAGTATTTATGAACTTTTACAAAGACGAAATATTGAATGTAACCTACGTATAATTCAGTTTACAAAAATATTATTTAATCTAAATCAAAACAGTTTTGATTCAGCAGTCACTGCTACTTTCACTATTTATCTTCAGAAGATCAAGTTCATAACTATGAAAATAACTATTACTACAACTATAAAAGTCGCACGCAAGTGCAACCATAATATACCGTAAATTAAAGCGTATACAAAAAGCAAGAATGTGCAAAAACGGTGTTTGACGGGTTTTTGTTCAGAGCTAACTTTGCGTATTGAAGCTGTAAATAAAATTTATTGAAGTCACTTTAGATGCGTGCATTATAATCTGACTGTTGTATCTTTACAATTCAGATGTACTATTTAAAGCTTCATACCTTGGCTAGTAAATTCCATGATTGGTGATGTATTTTCCCTAAGAGAAGTTGTGCACTCGGAACAAGAAATAACTGACTAGGGGAAACCCCTGCGTGCTCCACACGCCAACCCCGTTGGACCTTCTAATCATATCATACTCCGTTGGGAACACATAATCATATGTTTTTTTTTGTTTTTTTTTTATAATAAAGGAGTAGGATTAATAATAACCCCGAAGCTAAGACGGTAAATAATGTTAAATGTTCAAATCAAATTATTTCGTATATTTTATAACAGCAGTTATAATAGAGGTTAAAAGAACCATTAAGGCTACACTTTAATAAAAACCTAACCTAAAAGATAGAAACAAAGTTTGAAATTAGCTATTAATGTATATATTACAATAAACAGCTGTAATCTGTTATTTTATTAAATTGGTTCCTATGGTAATAAATGTAAATACATGTTTGAATTTATCAGTCTAGGAATAACCTAAGAACTTTTTCCGGCTGAATTTACAAATATTGAAATAAAAAAATGTTTTTGAAGTTATACTTCTTTTCGCCCGTTGTTGGGATGGGGTGTCGGTCGAGAAACCGCGTCACGCGTTAGGAGTAAAACCCGGAAAGCGCCTTTTTATACCTTTTCTCTACAAGAGATACCTCAAGAGTCTCGGTGGGTGAGTGGTTAACGCACTCGACTTCCACGCTAGAATTCCTGGTTCGATCCCCGCCTGGGAAATTTTAAAAAAATGATAGGAAAGTATACGAATATACGAATGGCCGAAGAAGTATAACTTCCACCGTGTCCGGTCCGACGCAGACCCAATTTTTATCGAAATGAATTATAGCCTATGTTATTCAGGAATAGTGTAGCTTTTTATTAGTAAAACTATTCAATCGGTTTAGTAATTTCAAAGATTACCTTCTACATACAAACAAACATCAATCAAACAAAAAATCAAACTTTACCTCTTTATAATATTAGTATAGATATAGATAAAGCTATTTACCTCAAAAGGAATTAATGCCTACCACAGTTTTGCAATTGTATTGGCTTACAGAAAAACGTAAACAGTGTGATGACTGTATCAATGCCTAAGGATTACTTTAAATTGTCCAGTAGTAAATAACTGTTAAAAAATAAATTTGTGGAAAATCAGCTGCTTAACGTCGTAAAAATACAAGGTTTCGAAATTTTATGCTAAATCAATCACTACACAAATTTCCTTTATAGTTTTAATTTAACCGTTCATAAGTTTAGCGAAATATATTAATAACTTGAAATAAGTTAAACAGAAAAATGTGTTTATTTCTAACCAGGATTGTGTATATTTGTATCATTTTGCTGCTTGCCTGCTCCCAAGCTGTGCTGAGTGCAAGATCCCACCCTCATCGGAGAACTGGAGGTGGAGGTGCAACACCCCGTGCTTCCCGGGGAAGAGGGCTTAGAGGTGTAAGTGAAATGCCAAAATATTTACCGTTAATTATATAGTATTTCTTTTTATACAATAATATAGGCTGTTTCAAAAATATTCAACATTTATATGGCTGAGTTAGGATTAGTGGTGTAGGGTTAGGGATGACATACATAGTCAAATATTAATAAAACTCCTATTAAAGCAGTGTACGTGAGTAACAATATAATATAACAGCTGATTTCACCCATCACCTGTAACAAATTCAATCAATAATATTATAAGGTCTTGTGAAGTTTTATAAATTTTTAAAATAAGAGTTATAGAACTAAATTGTATGGTATAATGCATTACAAGATTTGCTTTGAGGTTATAAACTAAATATAAATACAACCTTTTATCATCAATATATTCATTTATACAAATAAATTTAAAGAAGAAATACCCATTCGTTAAACGTCGGAAACATTCGAACATATTCGTATGACATTTAAAAACACATTCTATTATTCGTTTCATAATTATAATATTAATAACTTCTAAATCATTTTATATATAAATATGAAATAAAAATCAATTAAAAGATAAGAGTTTTATCTTTACTTTGATATCTATATTTATATACTAGCTGACCCGTACGGCGTTGCCCGTGGTGGTTGGTATTTTCAGTATTTTTAACGTAATTGTATTTTTTTAAAGTGTGCAGTCAGTGAGTGGTATTTGGCTTTTACATATATAGGTGTTAAATAATAAAAGCACTATTGTCATAATAATAAAAGATCTGAAATTATGATTTTAGTAACTTTGATCCCCCCAAACCCCTCCTAAAATTTCGAAATTTTTCATACCCTTTCTAATTGAGCACCTATGGCCTTAGAGGAAGCTACATAGCCTACCAAATTTCATTCTAATCCATCCGGTAGTTTTAAAGAAATTAATTTATTTAATAACTTCGATTCCCCCAAACCCCCCTACAGTTTCAAATTTTTTGAAACCCTTTCTTAGCAAGCGCCTTTGGTCCTAGAGGTAGCTACTTAAATAATGTAATTTTAATTTGTTTGGTAATTTTGGAGAAATCGTGATTTAGTAATTTTTACTCCCCAAACTCCCCTAAAATTTTAAATTTTTTAAAACCCTTTTTTAAGGAACACTTATGGCCCAGAGGAAGCTACATACCAAATGTCACCCCAATCCGTTCGATAGTTTGAAGAAATCGTGATTTAATAACTTTGATCCCCCAAAACCCCCCTAAATTTTCGAATTCTTTCAAACCCTTTCTTCATAAGCAGCTATGGCCCTAGAGGAAACTACATACCAAATTTCATTCCAATCCGTTTGGAAGTTTTGAAAAGATCCTTTTTTAACAACTTTGATCCTCCCAAACCCCCCCCTAAAATTTCGAATTTTTTCAAACCCTTTCTTAGTGAGCACCTATGGCCCTAGAAGAAGTTACGTACTAAATTTAATTTCAATCCGTTCTTTAGTTTTTGAGAAATCGTGATGAGTGAGTCAGTGGTATTTCGTTTTTATATATATAGATAGATATATATATACACATACGAACACCCTAAACTTGAAATTTGATAACAAAGTTCTGTTTTATCGCAAATAAAGATTGCAAATATTAAGGTTAGAAAATGAAATTTTTGTTTAAATATTTAAAGAGAAGCGGTGTGCTACAGCTTCAGTTACATAAAAGAATATATTAATCTATAATTTAAATTAAGTTCGAGTTTAGTCGTACATAAAAAAGGAACAAAGTTTATCCAAATATGTTACTACGTCCTACAAACTGCTCTACAAAGGTTTGGCGGTAAAGGTGATTATTCAATAAATAACGAATACATTTTTTACTATGTTTTACAGAGTGTCACAGATAAAATGAGAAGGCAATAAGCCAGACGAAGAGCCAACATTTCCACTTAAAGGTTACTAAAACAATCGGAACTATTAAAACAGCTGCACTATGAATATTCAAATATTGCTGGAATATGTATTAATCTGAATAAAACATATGTATTAATCCAACTTGTATGTATTATTAAGATTCCTGTAAACATTTAATATAAAAACTATATTATATATATGGTACTTTTGTATAATTGTTTGTCACAATTTAAGTAAATAATTACAGTCAGTTAATTAGATCCTAAGGTTTGAACCCACGCAACATGTGTTAAGCCACGGCTACGATACGAGCGGTGAGCGGTGGGCGGCTTGCGGCAGTAGCAGGTGCAAGCGGCGCACGAAAATTATCTAACTGATGGAGTTTCCTTGTTAAACACGGTTGGCTGGCTACGATGCAAGCGGCGGATGTGCGTTGGCTAACACTCGCCGCTCATGATCAAATCAGTTAGATAATTTTTCGACTGCCGCCCGACGCTCATGGGTTTCTTTACTTCCAACAAACATATGACATTGGTTAAAAAGGCAAAATTAAGTATTTTTGATACGTATACGTTCATGGCATACTAACGACCATTTATATAAAAAATTTCAAGAAAATCCGACGGTAAACAAAAAAGATGCTAATTTTTGCGACTATACTTTCGGAATTTTGTATTCGGTTCAAGGGTTTATTTAATCTTTAAAGACCATGAATTATGGATTAAACAACACCGATGGATTAAAACTTTCTGTTATGGGACTACTTACGATTGTTATTTTCACAGGAAACATATATTTTAAAATTACTCATTATAATTATGGAATTTATCATTCTGTTCAAGAGTTTATTTATATTTTAAACCTCATAAAGGATTTAAACTTCTACTGTGGGACTGTTTAACATTTTTATTTTCACAGGAAGAATATATTTTTAAAATACTCTCTACCCGAGTTACACCTGAATTTCTGGACAAAAGTAAATATCACATAAGTCTACGGTTAAAGATATAGTAATCCTATATTGTGATTTTCCTATAAATACTGGTCTCTCAACTAAGTATTTCCGTCAGCACTAGCTCCTCGTGTGACGTCAACTCGTTGACTGTGGGAATATTGCCGCTTGTATCGTAGCCACATTAGCCGCTCATGAATTTTGCTAGTAACGCTCGCCGCCCACCGCCCGCCGCTCACCGCTCGTATCGTAGCCGAGGCTTTAGAGGTTCCGACTTTAGCCGAACTACTCGGCCACTGCTTCCTCCCGGTACATCCACAGTGCACCGTCTCTCGCTTCTAGCTCGCCCTACCCAGCAGCATATTTGCAGCCTATGTGGTTATAGAACATAGCTTGCGGGAACGCCTCGCCCCGTCTCGGTTGGCATCATGGAGCCATCCCGTGAAGATCTATTGTGTGTTTTATTAGCTAGCGATAGTGTTCATTAAGAAAGAACTAATCACGTTCATGAAATTAATAACAGCTATCTCCTCCCATGCCTTGTCCGCTATGTTGCATTTTGTATAGCCCTTCAACCGTCCATCATAACACTTTTTGAAAGCACTTTAGAAATCAAAATGTCTTTATCCACTTCCATCCCGCCTTTCAAATTAATATTTATATAATATTTAAATTATTATTTATATAAAGAAAACTAGTCGGGTTTGCCCCCTGCTCTCTCCGCTCACCAATCCCCACCCAACTTCCGATCGGGGGGCCTCATTCAACTTTATTTTGTCTTTACTTTTTTCGACCTGAATTCGACTTAATGAATTTGTGCGCCTGGAAGTTTTGCAATACGTCTTCGCTACGCAATACACGGCGCCTGGAAGTTATGCAATGGTCACCGCTACGCAATACACGTATTTAATCTATTCTTATTGCTTTATAATTAATTATGAGAAGAAGAAGAAAAACTTTTTTATATAATAAAGAGATTTATTTTTCTTCTTACTGACCCAATTTCATCAGTATTGCTTTGTTAAAGTTTTCATTACAGATAATAAAATCGTTTAGTAATAAATTAAATAAAAAATACGAGTTTACTGATTGTATTTTCTGTAGATAGCTCATAAGTAATACGTTTTCTAACTTTATCCTATATATAATAAAATGTATTCATGTCTGAGCGTCTGTTACCTTATAATTCGAGAACAATTTACCCGAGATGCTTGCATTTTACAGCAACTAGGTACCACATATGGGATTTTTAATACTACAGAAGATTTAATAGGTAATCTTACAAAACAATATGTGTATAATATGAATATCACAGGCATATTTTAATTTAATTTTTAGTTTCTTATAGGACTACTTTACACAAATATCTTCAAAAATAAATTATCTACAAGATATAATACGTTTGAGGGTTTATACCCATTTCTCAAAGTTAATGTACCCGACAGGAAACATTTTTTTTTTAGACCGGATTTTGCGTTTTGGGTCAAATATTGTAACAATTACTGCAGTTACAGCACTGGGACCTATTCTATTAATTTTATATGCTCATTTTACGTAAATTCAATTCAATTTTACACCTTAATTAACGCCCTACATATTTCAATAGGAATTCGTTTCTGTGAGTAATCCGAAACACGGGTGAAATCTTTCGCTAGCTGTAATTCTCTAACGAAGCATTTCCAGACCTATGAATAAATTAATTTTTCGTTATTTTTGCTAGTGGAATCAGGTCAGAAAGTGTTATGCAAATAACTTATTATTTTAGCTCAAAATAACTTTAAAATATTTTGTTTCTAGATTAATTCTTGGTATTGTTGACAACTACCAAAAAATACATTTTCCTTTTTTTTGCCAATATCTCTGCTGTCCTTTAAGCTACAGATAAAATTTAAAAAGCATTGAGTTTGTCATTAAATGTCTCTTGTAATTTTTTTGTAAAGTTAGCGGTTTTAGAGATATTTGACATTAAAAATTCTAAACGGTCGCTATTTTTAAAATATTTAAAATAATGTTCTAATTTTACGTACAGTCATAAAGGGTTACGCAACAAATATTTGTACAAAGTTTGAGCTCAATATCTTTTCTACTTCCAAAAATATTAAGTATTTTGTAAAAAACACATACAGACAGACAGACCGAAAACGGAACGAGATAGGACATATGTAGTATTACATTTTTTGTTTCTTTTGACATGCTGAATAACGTGATAAAGTTTGTTCATATGGTTGCAAGACACCCTGTATAATAAAATGTATTCTTGTCTGTGCCTTATAATTCGAGAACAATTTACCAGAGCTGCTTGCTTTTTATAGCAAATAGGTACCACAACTGGGATTTTTAATACTACAGAAGATTTAACAATTAATAGGTAATCTTAAAAACAATTTGTGTATAGTATATATGTCACAAAACATTTATGTGGGCCTGTACATAATTAACAATGCCTTTTTTGTAGTGCACACTGGAGCGATATTTTTGTCAAAATATAAGTTGTTAAATGTTACGAATTTTATTTAGAGTATTTTTTTAAAATTTTAAATATGCATTGCCTTATTTAAAATATTAAATCTACAAACTTTGTTTTTAGTGCAGATTAATGGCTAAAAGTTAAGAATAAAATTCAATTTCATGTTAAGTAAAGAATCTATAAAAATGCATAGTTTTCCTGAATTATGAATTGTATGTAAATTCAATGTATCATCGCACAATATGCACCAAGTATTATAAAATGATTAGTTTTTATAATTATAGTAAGAAAAATAGCAACACTAACATGAAAACATAAATCTGTAACCTCAACTGATTTGTATTACACAGCCCGCTGGACAAACAACGTTATCTTTAATCATATTTGGCTCAAAACGCAATAAACCGTACGGAAAACTTTGTTATAAAGGGGCCGTTTCAATTCAAAAGTAAACGAACCGAGTTCAATTATTCCGTAGAGTTTAAGGCGAGATGAAGTAAAATTTGATAATTCAATGCGTTAGACTGTATTGTAAACGATCGATCTTTTATTTGTAGACGTGTTTAAAATAATATAAACATATAGTCTTAGGTATATTATTACAAATTATAACATATATATATTTACCTTTACGATCTGTCTAACAATCCTGGTTTTTCGTCGTCTTTAAATGACGGCCGTTTCGACTATTTTTTCAGTCATTTTCAAATTTCAGCTGTTCGCACACTGGGAACTTTGTCACAAATAAAAACATTTAAAATATTTATACACACATGACACTTAATGTACATTACAAACATATATAGATTACAAACACATTTGAACCGCGGCATAAGATATTCGGCACATGCTACCGTGTTCAGTTAAAACTCGTACTGTCGGATGTTAGTGTCTTACGTTACCGTATTCGGATAGCGCTGTTGGTCGGTCTAATTAAACTTTGCATTGTTGTCCAGCTCCTGTAGAATATCAAAAAGTGTGTGTGACTGGAATCGAGACTTGGCATTCAATAAAATATCAGGGTTTGTTTTTTGTTGTTTATAGATTTCGTACTCCTCTCTGGCGTTCATTACGGGCCCCTTTCTTCATTTCTGTATTATTTCCAAATTTGATTTTATGTCTGTATATCCGTGGTTGGTGTCAATGAGATGTTCGGCGAATTTAGAATGTAGTGATCTATTTGATGTGGATGATGGGAGGTGCTCTTTGAACCGTGTACGGAATGAACGTCCTGTTTGTCCTATGTACATTTTGGGGCAGTCATCGCATTTTATTTTATATATGCAATTACCATTAAATTTATCAAAATGTTTAGTTTTATTTGGTCTTAGCAGTTGTCCGATGTTATGGAAAGTACGATATGTGACGTGGTACCCTTGTTTGTGGAATACGTTCCGTATTGGGAATTCTAATGTTCTGTTGTATTCCATTGTTACATACTTTATTTTTGAGGTATCAGGTGCGTTCAATCTTCGTTTAGTTTGTTTTTTTGTTTGTTTTTTAATGAGTGAATCTATTGTTTGGCTCTCGTAACCATTGGATGTGGCTATAAATTTAATTGTATTTAATTCCCGGTTATAGTCGTCAATGTCCATGGGTATGTTGAGTAGTCTGTACACAAAGCTGTTGTAGGTGGCAAGTTTGTGGGCTATGGGGTGATTGGATGTGGCGTGGATAGTATGGTTGGTTTGGCTGGGCTTTCTGTAAATTTTGAATTTGTGCTTGTTATGCGATTTCATTATTGTGAGGTCTAAATAATTCAGACTTTGATTTGATTCAATTTCCTGGGTGAACTGTAGGTTGGGATGTATGGAATTTAAATAGTTGAACATTAAACTTATTTGTCTTGTGGTACCGTTAAATAAACATATAATGTCGTCGACATATCTGTAGTAATAATGTATGCTGTCAAAGTTCCTGTTAACTGGTGCCATTATATGAGTGGTTTCAATACTGTTCAAAAATATTTCAGCCATTATACCGGAAAGTGGAGAACCCATTGCTAGGCCTTGTTGCTGAATGTAGAATTTATCGTTGAAGCAAAAATAGTTTTGGGTTAAACAAACGTTGAGTAAATGTATTAATTCGTTAATTGAATCGCTATTTAACTTGTTATTCGTGCGTAAGATTTTTTCAAGTATTGATAGACTTTCACCTATGGGGATGTTTGCGTACATATTGACGATGTCAAATGATATTAATGTGGAATTGATTGGTATGTTAATATCCTTTTTCTGTCTATAAGGTCCAAATTATTTTTAATATTATAGTTCTTGTTGAAAGTTACGTTTTTCCTTATTATTCTATCCAATGTCTTTGATATTGTATATGAAGGTGCGTTCATAAAGTTCACCAGGGGTCTAATAGGGTGTCCCGTTTTGTGTATCTTAGGTAGTGCCTTGAGGTTTGGGATTGAAGGTTTAATCACTTTATTAGCTCTCTTTTGGGATTCCTTAAGGAGGTGGTTGCTTGAGTTTATTGCTGATTTGATATTATTGTTGAATTTATTGGTGGGATCTCTTTGTATTTCAGTAATACTATTGTTTTTTTATAAAGTCAAATGTTTTGAGGATGTATTCGTCGTTATTTAGTATTATATGCCTTTGTAATCAGTGAATTGTTTTTCTGTAATTTATTTTTAATTACACACATGACACTTAATGTACATTACAAACATATATATTTTAAATGTTTTTATTTGTGACAAAGTTCCCAGTGTGCGAACAGCTGAAATTTGAAAATGACTGAAAAAATAGTCGAAACGGCCTTCATTTAAAGACGACGAAAAACCAGGATTCTTAGACAGATCGTAAAGGTAAATATATATATTTATAAACAATCCAGTTAGGCTACCACAAATAAGTATAAATTATAACACTTGAAAAGTAAAAATTACGTTTTACCAAATAAAAATACAGCTTCAATGAGTTTTAAAATCAAACAGGTTTTGCCATATAAGCATGGCATGTTTTACTTGATTGATCTAAAAAGAATTAACTTAAAAACTAAAATTTAAAACTAAATTATACTTTTCTTATTACATATTTCAATTTCACAAATAATAAATTATAACTAAAACAACATATACAGAGAAAATATTAACTGGGTTTAAATAAATGACTATTATAGAAAAGCATTTTCGTTTAATTCTTTTAGGTTCTCACTAAAGTAAAGATAAATATTGACATTATAATATATTTGTTTTAACTAAATTTGTAAATATTTTATTTTACCAAAATCCACATATTATTATATGTTTGGTTGCTTAAGGAATCGTAAAAACAATTTACAATTATAAATAAATATATTATTATGCAATTTTTAAAATAGTTTTTCAAAACATTACATTGTGTTTACATACGAAATATTAAGTTACTCTTGTTTGACGCTCGGATGTTACAAGGCCAGACTAATGCAGAGCTGCACTACGAATGATTGGATTTCAAGGAAAATTACATCATATATGTATGACAACGTAAATGTAATCTAACAGGCATAGTGCTACGCAATGGATAATCCTTTTACAAAGTGAAGTAATCATCAGTTTTAAAACGGTTTAGCTGATATCACAAATGATTAAATTACGTTATTTTTTATATCATTTAATGTGTAGTTTAATGAGAAATAACATTAAAATATATGTAATTACATAGTAGCAATGATAATCATTACTAAAGTGTTATTAGTAAATATGTAAATGTTGTGACTCAGCAATGTTGCACGAAGCGCAACATTAGATTTTAATAGATGCCTGTTATTGGTTCAAAATTTACGAATTATAACTTATAAAATTTGTATTAAAATTACGATTTCATTGAAATTATGATGGAAGTAGTTTTGAAAAAAATATAGTAAATGGCTTACAACAATACTTAGTCAAAATACAATTTAGTTTTCAATTACACTACATTATTTCTACACACAATACGCATTTATGCACTTAAAATGTATTATTAAGTGACATTATTAACACCTAATGTATCCAAACATTTATTTTTATTACTATTTTCATGGATGTTTCTTAATATTTAGGGTAACAAAGAGAATTAACAGTTTTAGATCAACTAGTATTTGTATAGGGCCTAATGAAGCATATCTTCTTGAATGGACTTTCAAAGAAGTAGGCTCTAGGCATTAGTGCTAATGTAAAGGTCTTAACTGAAATTTTCAAAATCATAATATTTTTTTTAAGATAAAATCAGAAAATATCGCTAGTACAGTTGACATGAAACCAAAATAAGTGAGAATTAATTAGTATTATTTACATTTCATGTGTACTATTACATTGATAGTGGCTAAAATTATGCATTCTGTACTATCTCAAAACTATAATTTATGATATAAAAATTAATACATCAATACTTTTTAGATGCTTCGAAAACAAAATATAATAGCTCCAAAATCATGGTCTAAATATCTCTGTGTGGTTTGTTTTCCAAAGAAGCATAGCGAATAAGATATTTATCTATATATATATATAAGCGAAATACCACTCACTCACTCATCACGATTTTTCAAAAACTACCGAACGGATTGAAATTAAAATTGGTATGTAGCTTCCTCAAGGGGCCATAGGTGCTCACTAAGAAAAGGTTTGAAAAAATTATAAATTTTAGGAGAGGGGGATCAAATTTATTAAAATATGATTTCTTCAAAACTACCGGACGGATTGGAATGAAATTTAGTATGTAGCTTCCTCTAGGGCCATAAGTGTTCACTAAAAAGGGGTTTTAACAAAATTGGAAATTTTAGAGGGGTTTGGGGGGTAAAAATTACTAAATCACGATTTCTCCAAAATTACCGAACAGATTGGAATGACATTTGGTATGCAACTTCCTCTAGGGTCATAGGCGCTCACTAAGAAAGGGTTTAAGAAAATTCGAAATTTTAGTTTGGGGGGATCAAAGTTATTAAATCACGATTTGTTCAAAACTACAGAACGGATTGGAATGAAATTTGGTATGTATCTTCCTCTTGGGCCATAGGTGCTCACTAAGAAAGGGTATGAAAAATTTCGAAATTTTAGGAGGGGTTTGGGGGGATCAAAGTTACTAAAATCATAATTTCAGATCTTTTATTATTATGACAATAGTGCTGTTATTATTTAAGATCTATATATATAAAAGACAAATACCACTCACTGACTGAACACTTAAAAAGAATACAATTACGTTAAAAAGACTGAAAATATCAACCACCACGGGCAACGCCGTACGGGTCAGCTAGTTACTCTTATATTTTAAATCAGACTTATATATTAGTTTTATATTATTCAACTCCATATAAGACACAGCGGTTAAATAAGCTGAACCCCTAACAATGAACGTTAACAATTAAGGGATTGATATGAGGTAACAAAGGGTAAACCACAAGGGCTTGGTATACGAACGGTCAAAGGGAACGGGTAACTTTCGGTTTTCAGTGATTCACGTTAGAACAAAGTTGGTAGCATTGCTTTTCTTTGTTAAATAACGTTGTTACCCTACAGTGTAATTGAATTACATTCAAAGCGTATATTCTCCCTGAAACGAATCAAGTTCCAATATACGTACTAGATTTGTGAATGTTTAGGTAAATTACATTATGCATTTATAAGGTTAGTTTTTGTCTTAGGAATGTTATATTTAATAAACAAGACAACAAATAAATGAATCGATTTAATAATTAAAACTTAATTGATCAATCGACATTTTTTTCGAAATGGTTATAGATTGTTTTAAAGACGGGAATCGGCTTAATATCTGAAAATTTACGAGCGTTATGATACATAAATAAATACAGTTATTCATAGCCATAGAAGAACCGTTTTGATGAGTTTAAAATTGTTGTCCACCATTGAGGATCTGCCACCTTGCAACGAATTTTATTTTATTTTTTAATGTAATGTGTAAAATTTTATGAAAAAAAAAACTATGGTCAAAACCGTGTTTGAATATATTAATCCCTTTTAATGTTATCGTCAGTCAAATGAGCAAAAACGCAAAATCGTGGCTGAAAATAATCAAAGAGAAAACTAATCGCATAGTACTATAATTCTTTTACAACTGTTATTATGATTAGAGCAATGAATTAATTATCTTAGAAAAAATATGCAACCTCAGATTAAAAACGACTTTTGCGAGAAAACACATATAAAATTTTGTAATAATATACTTGTAAATTTTTTTAATTAAATTCAAACCCGTTACTAACGAAAATAAAATGACAAAAAAAATTACTTATTAGCGAATTTCCATAGGAAAAATGAGCTATTGCAGTGGCCCTTATGGTAAGACCCGAGGTCGGGAGTAGCAAATGAGTACCGACCATGGTCCCCAGAACACGTTTTTTGGTGTCATTAAAAATCATATATATATGTATATATGTGTTCGCACTCTAGCCGCCGCATTGTAAGTCCGATTTGGTTCAAATTTGGTACACATGTTGTTTGTCTACGTCGTTCGGACGAGTTCATTAGCAAAAAAAATCCAACAATCGGAAGCACGTTTCTTGACCAGAAGTAACTATTTTGTGAGATTTTTCCTACGAGAATGAAATTGTTTTTGAGTTCTTCCACAAATATAAATATAGCATGTTATTCTGCACATTTTGTTTTTTTACGCGACCTTATAGCTTGCTTGGTTCCCCAAAATCGATGAAAGCGTAAAATACCATAGAAGTAAACGATTTAAAGCCACGTGGTGGATCCTATAGTGGGGTTGGCGTGCGAAGCACGCAATGCATTGTGTATTAAAGATACTCCCAATATGCGGAATGGCGTACGAACAATTTTGCAATTATTAAGCACCGTCGTGAATAGACCTATTAATATTTCTCAAATTGTTGGTTGAAACCCTAAAACTTAATTTTGAAATTTGCTCAACTCACGTCAGAGTTCAGCTGCGTGGTCGAATTATTTCAAGTGAAATCACTTTTCAACTGTATCAGCTGTAAGATACCAGTAACTACTAAATCTTCTACAATGAATGCTCTAATTGCTATCCACTTACTACTGTTTGACAGTGCGTCAATCTAACGTAATTAGCAGCTTCCTAGGTTATTATTTTGATTTTGTAAATGTCTCTCGGTTTAGCTGTGTAGACATTGTTTTTGAGATAACCCCAAAAGCACTATTCCAGACAGTATCTGGTGATCTGACCTGCATTCTATCACACTTAGCTATTATTCTTGGTGCTGTTTTGCTTGTTTTGAATTATAACAATCTATGTTGTTATTAGTATTGGACTCAGATATTTAAATTTGAATTCATTATTTAGAATCGCCAAATAGCAAAGGATTTTATGCCATAAAATGTATAAAACCATTAACGCTACTTTAAATTTATGAAGTAATTTGCTTAACAGTATTGGATGTACGATGTTTCTTTCAGTATTATTAAGTTACTAGGGGAGACCCCTGCGTGCTTCGCACGCCAACCCCCAATGGAACCTTCTAAAAACATATGTTACGTTTTATTTATAATACAGGTGTAGGATTATTAATAACATCAAAACTAAGATGGTAAATAATGTTAAATTTTCAAATAAAATTATTTCTTATATTTTATAAGAGCAGTTTTAATAATGGTTAAAAGAACCAGCAAGGCTCAGGTCTATATACTTTAAAACATTAACCTAAAAGCTAGAAATACAAAAATAATTGCTTCAAATTTTTAAATCAGCTGTTAATGTAAATATTGGAGCAAACAGCTATATAATCCGTTATTTTATTCAATTGGTTGCTATGGTAATAAATGTACATGCTTGTGTTGGTTTATCATTCTATGCATAACCTAAGATTTTTTCCGACTAAATTTACAAATATTGAAATAAAAAAAGGTTTTTATCGAAATTAACTATAGCCTATATTACTCAGGGATAGTGTAGCTTTTTATTAGTGAAACTATTTATTCAATCGGTTCAGTAGTGCCAGAGTTACATCCTACATACAAACAAAAAACAAACTTTACTTCTTTATAATATTAGTATAGTCAAGTGAAACATTTTTCCAAACGAATATCTGTTGAAAAAGTGTAGGTAAATAATCAAGACATTTAATTAAATAACTGCATATAATTTAACAAAGTTAATGTTTTTGTACATGTATAGAGTTGACTTTTCAAACAATTCTAAAAATTGAATTGTAAATTGTTAGGTCAAAACAGATTAGCAAAACACTTTCTTGTTTATTCTGTTTCTGGCCTATATCCAGATAGAATCGAAGTGATACTAACTCCTTTCAAGTGAACAAAGTACACCTGAATTGTGTATAACTTATTCTACAGACATAACGTTGTTTAACCAGTACGGATAAATTAATTTTGTATTGATTACCACTAACAAAGCTACTAACCCAACTATAATATGGAGAAATTAAAACCTATCGTTACCGATTATCGATTTGTTAACTGGATTTTGCTAAGTGTAATGTAGTTTAAACTGTGTTTACTCTGGTAGATCCATTCGTTTATCCAAACACATTCAAAGATAATATTATTTAAAATTTCGTAGACAAAATAAAATAAATAATAAAATATGATTTTACTAACAAAACAAGGAAAAAATAATCAGAATTTAATTAAGTTACGATATTTTCCAAGAATTTTCATTTTCGTAACTGTGTAATTTCCTTAGATCTAAGGTGCACATACATTTTATTTAATATTAACATTACCGTTTTAGGTTAAGTGTAAGGAATACAAAAATACCATTATTTATAATACTTGAACGACAAAAAGCTTTTAGTTTAAGTAACAACCACTTAACAGTATAAGTCCTTGTATTACACGTTATTAAATATTCCTTTCTAGTTTCCTGGTACGTTAACCATTCAATCCAGTCCGTCAATATAGTTTACAAGGAATTATGCAAACCATAATGGATGTTTACAGTCCATTAGTTTGGGTTTAAGTGGCCGATCTTCTTTAATCCTTAACCATTTGATACAAAGAATAGTTCTCAGAAACTATTAGTTAATAATGAAAACGTTATCGGACCTGGTAATTTAATAATAATGTAAATCGTACGTTTTAAAATTGTTAATATATTATTGACATTTTAGTTGGAATTTGAGAGAGAAATATATTTTTTTAACTAGAACAGATAAACGATAATATTCGAAAAATGTCCTGATAAAACAAGGCCCTGAATAAAACAGTGAAATATCCTACTATTCATTCGGTGGATTTACCATTTGTGGGCTAACCCACCACGGTTTGTTTACTCCTCAATTGAAACAACGAGGTTTGTTAACGAGGCTATCCGCAAGGTTCATTTGTTCTTTGTTCATATTTGTTCAGGAAGGAATTGTTTATATAGAATTTCACTTTTATACACTTTCACTCACATAGCCTACAAATTGTGATTTAATATTATTGGTTTATATTTTTTTTATTTTTTTGAGTTAGTGACTATTTAACCTTTCTTTAAGTATAATACAATTATTTAAAATGATTTAATGATAAGTACTTTAATTCCTTTTTTTAGACCACTCAGTTTAAATTAGTGTTTCCTATTTTTTAATAAATAACCTTTAATAAACTATACATTTATATTGATTTAAAACACTCAAACTGTTTGATAGCTGCTGATAATTTCATCTTTATTTCAAATGAAAATTATTTGATTTGTATCAGTTAGACATATTTAGTTCAATAAATGAAATAGAATTGTTAATCAAGTATATTATAGTATACAATAATCTATATATTTATATCTATATATATAAAAGCGAAATACCACTCACTCACTCACTCATCACGATTTCTCAAAAACTACGGAACAGATTGAAATGAAATTTGGTATGTAGCTTCCTCTAGGGCCATAGGTGCTCACTAAGAAAGGCTTAGAAAAAATTCGAAATTTTAGGGCGGGTTTGGGGGGATCAAAATTATTAAAAAACTATTTCTTCAAAACTACTGAACGGATTGGAATGAAATTTGGTATGTAGCTTCCTCTAAGGCCATAAGTGTTCACTAAAAAAGGGTTTTAAAAATTGGAAATTTTCGGGGGGTTTGGGGGTAAGTATTACTAAATCACGATTTCTCCAAAATTATCGAACAGATTGGAATGAAATTTGGTATGTAGCTTCCTCTAGGGCCATAAGTGTTCACTAAAACATTGTTTTAAAAAATTGGAAATTTTAGGGGGGTTTTGGGGGATCAAATTTATTAAATCACGATTTCTTCAATACTACCGAACGGATTGGAATGAAATTTAGTAAGTAGCTTCCTCTAGGGCCGTAGGTGCTCAATAAGAAAGGGTATGAAATATTTCGAAATTTTAGGAGGGGTTTGGGGGGATCAAAGTTACCAAAATCATAATTTCAGATCTTTTATTATTATGGCAATAATACTTTTATTATTTAAGATCTATATACATAAAAGCCAAATATGTCGGCCGCACTGAACACTCAAAAAGATTACAATTACGTTAAAAAGACTGAAAATACCAACCACCACGGGCAACACCGTACGGGTCAGCTAGTATATTTATATAATCCAAATACAACTCAATCACTCATCACGAAATCTTAAAAACCATGGAAAGGATTGGAATTAAATATGCTTGTAACTTCCCCTAGGGCCCTAAGCGTTCGCTAAGAAAGGTTATTAAAAAAGTTCGAAATTTTAGGGGGTTTTGATGGGTCAAAGTTACTAAAAATCCCCGTAAGAAATACATATTGTAATATAT
>JAGFPH010001482.1:187349-198833 GCA_018207615.1 Philaenus spumarius
TATTTTTATTTATAATTGATATTAACCTAAGCAATTAAACAAGAATTAAATACAACGAATAGTGTTAGATAGTTGGTGAAGTGTCATTATAGAGTGTTATAACTGTTGGGGAATTCAATCGTTAATAGTACAGATTTCCAATATCATAGAAATGAGCATTATATGTTGTACAATATTTTTAAACCTACCGTAAGAACGCGTTTTAAAATTAAATCAATTGAAACAGTAGTATTAGCAGCATTTTTGTATTCAAAACAAGGAATGCAATCACTTGTAACGCTATTAACCATAAACAATAAATATCGTTTTATACTTTAACCCAGTTTGCTTAGCTTTACAATACATTGAAATCATGAGTAACGTACAACTAGTTTTAACCTAAAACAAGTTTCTTATTTTATGCATTTTAAAATTAAACCTTTCTTGGTAAACTATATTTTTTTATGTCAAACAAATTTAAAATAAGAATTATTTGTAATTTTAAATACACAATATCGTTTGAAAAAGTCAACGTTTCGAACATAATATCACGTAAATATTTTGAATGCCTCCTCTTTCCACTAAGATCCAGATATTAAATGGAGAAAATAAACATTTAAGTTCCAAGAAGATACATCATTATTAGTTATTATTAAATACATAAATTTGTGTATGAGGCTGCAAGACTTATTTCATAGAAATACAAATATAACGAAAAACTGAAATTAGTAAATTGTCTTTGGAAAGACTTTGTAAAACGCACTATAAGGTTGATTAATATATAATATTGTAGTACTTATTTAGTTTACCATAAACTGTGTTGCACTATTTTTACAAATTATTTTAATCTTTTAGAGTGTATACAAGTATTGCAGGAAGGAACACCTTTTTAATATTTAGTGGAATGAAATATATATATCTAGTTGATACACATAAAATGTAACTTCTCTTTGAAGAATGTTCACGTAAAGTCAGTTTTCAGCGTGAATTGAACCTCCTGATATCATTATAAATATATTTCCCTAGCCGTAAATGTTGTCACGTTACGAAATCACTCTATTCCATACAATATGTTGTCTAAAACAGTGCTTTAATAGGAAGTACCTGCGATATAATTTAGAATTATTTTAGTACATAATTGGTAAAATAACTTGTTACTCGGATTTCTGTAGTCGTGTGATATAACTAACGTTAATTTGGTGTAACTAATATATATTGGTCGTTACACACAATATACTACAGCCATTTTCTATGTAAGAGTATTTCATAAAAAAACCAGTTAGTATACAATAAATTATATAAAACCATTAAACATTTATATTAATTTGATATACTTACGGTTCAATTGCTATTAAATATAACTTTATTTTTTCCAGTTATTAAGAAAATTGAACACAAATAAATCTTGCTACAGTGAATACAATCAATTCTTTTATAATGTAATAATATGAAATATGTTAATTAATACCAACTAGCCACAGACTAAAAGTATATAATCAAATTTATCGCCTTATCAACTTTATGATATTGATAAACGACCCTCTAATGTCACTGTTAAGCTTTTTAAAAACAATTCTTTCGTAAAATCTTCCAGCAATTCAAAAAAGCATTAATGTATTATGCGGATACTTTTGAATACAAGTGGGTTTTTAAAAAAAAAAAATAAATAAAAAAGCCATGTAGATTTAACCCAAAGGGGGAAACCGTACAGAAAGGAGAGTGGGATTTCCTTTGTTTTATTCGGAGTCTTTATAAGTATTTTTTTTTTCTGTTGTGGCTTCCAAATAATATTTGCTTTAAACTGCTCAGTTAAAATAGTTAAACATCAATAATGCCCTCTATACTGTATTGACAGACCCGTGAGAATAACTCATACAGTTTCCAAGGTAACCAGTACCGAATATAAAATAAGGTACGGAACCTGAATTAACAATAAAATGATTAATACATTTAAGGATCAGTTGTTTTAACTAAAAGCTTTTCGCTGTCGTACAAATATAAATTATGAGTTTTTATTCCACAGACGTTGAAACGTTGTTGTTAACATTATACGACGTTGAACATACAATTATAATAACTGAGGAAGCAAAACAATCAATAAAATACAACTTTACTGCTATTAAAATATTTTATATAATTATTAATTTATTTTGATTGTAGTATTTTATAAACTACAAGTATGTTTTATCTACTTTCCTAAATGTTTATTATTTCATACAGCCCTCATTACATCACGTAAAAGAATAGGCTACACCTTGAAAATACCAATCATACAATAAAATACTAATTCAGAATAAATTAGTTCAATTACGGAAAATGATTCAATATAAATTTTATACACTTTAGCCTACATATTTTTTATATCAAAACCTTTCTATTGAAAATAATTTATTTACCAACGATAAACTGATATTTTTCCTAAACGATTATCCATAGTGAATACTATGAAAGAAAACTATAAATAAAAGGAAAAAACACCTACATTTAGTCCGACGGATTAAATATTTCATTATTTGAATACATTTTAATATAAATTAATAAGCTAAATCACACATTATTTCATCTAGGAAAAGTACTTCTACATTTGTTGTATACAAATTCATAACTTTCAATAAATAAGAATAAGTTTCCGCCGATAAAATTAAATTTATTTGTACTACTTAAAGTTTAACTATTTATGGAACTAGAAAAAAATGTAAGCTGTGTATCGGTTCGTCCACTTATAGAGTTCCGTATTATTTTGCTTACACGCCGCAAATATCTCATCGTCTTCATAGAAATACTCTTCATTACATATTCTGTTTCTCTTTGAACGTACATAATTTATTTGAAATGCTCACAGTGATTCAAGTTTGCAATAAATTCAACTACCAACGCAACCCAAGCGTATTTATAGTTTTAATGTATGTTGAAAATTGTATTTTTATTTCCTGGTTTAAATTATTATACTCATTTTATGTATGTATTTTTTTTAAACGTTTTGTGATGTGTTTTGTGTTCATGTAAGTGTTGTGTGTAATATTTCAACGATGTTCAGCAGAACGGAACTTTTATATAGTGCAAGATTTGAGAATGGTCTGAATAAGAGACTGAAACCGGTCATCCACAAATAAGGGCATAAGGAATAGGAATTGACGTTTTCAAAAGGTGCGTACCTAAATTATTAAATTATTAATTTTTGGAATATTAACACGGTTTCCTGTTTATTCTTTTTTGGATTCTGACAAGGGTAATAATCGACCCCCCACCTAATCTGCCTAAAATCTGTATCTAAATTAACTAAAAATCAATCAACTAGTTTTCTGTATTTCCCTAAAAAAAGCTAACTAGTTTTGGAGTTCTGACCAATTAGACTTTCTAATATGTAGAGCGTCTTTAAGCATCATCAGACCTGTTGAGGAAATACAGAATAATCTTACTACTTGAAATTTCTGAGTTGTGAACGTGAGTCAGCAGTTATCCTGTTGTTTGAAGGAAAAATGTTTTATGCTGTAAAATTGTAAACATTTTAGTGGATTGTACTCTTTGGTATTTATATTTTAGCTAAACATTCAAAACAGGAATACAGTAAATAGATGGAGTAGATAAGTCGTAAGAAGCAGTATTAATTACTTAAACCAAACTTAAAACTAAATAAATCTGACCTTAACACACACTAGGCCATTGAATAAATAATTTCTAATTTAAACCATTAATACCAACCAACACAATTTTATAGACCGGTAGGTCCCCGTTTCGGTATGGTTTCATTATTGTAGCTATTGCATCACTGAAGATGGTGACTTTGTCTTTGAAACACTATTGAGTTAACAAACTTATTAGTTGTTGGATTCGGGGTTCAGGATTTATTTTATCAAGTAATTGAAGTCAGTTTAACTAATATAGTCGGTTAAAGTAAAAGTTGTTTATTTAAAACCCATTAGAAAAGTTAACAATGACTCAATTTATTTTAAAGTTAGTTCTTTTGACAAAATAAACCTTTGTTAGCAATGACATAAGTTAAATTATATTTATTAATCTGATATTATTGTGTATAGTTAATATACAGACTGAGAAGTATTTGTACTTTTAACTTTAATTCAGCGTTTAAATAAGATTTTCCGTTGATGGGATTTTAATAATTTAAATCGATCAAGTCGTCTGCATACAAATTGCTTTTCAAAAGTTATGATTGGGTTGTCTTAGGCATGACTTAAAGTTGAGACTTGTCTAAATCTCGCGGAGGTTTCGGAGTTTAATATTTTTTTAAATCCACAATCTAAAAGTTTTAAGTCATTTCATTAGTTATAAAACTTGTAAAATTGGTGATATATTTCTTTCCTTGAGCAATCGTGTTAACATCAGTCAATGGTTAACAGCTGATTCACCTTTCTGTCAGGCTACATCAGAACAATTAAAACAATTACATAAAACGAATAATAAAAACGTTGATAAACAAATTTAACAGACAGACAAAAATATACATTTATATATGCACATATGAAATATAACTTCATAGTAAGTGAATGTCTGGTATTGTGTCTTTCTTTGACTAAACTTTAAATATTATGTTCTTTTTTAGATTTAACACTTTTCCAAATTCTAATATAGTTTAGGGAGACCGTTACAATACATTTTTATATAAGGAACAAGCTGACCCGTACGGCGTTGCCCGTGGTCAGTAATTGTATAAAAACGTAATTGTATACTTTTTAAGTGTTCAGTGAGTGAGTGTTATTTGGCTTTTATATATATAGATTTTAAATAATAAAAGCACTATTGTCATAATAATAAAAGATCTGAAATTATGAATTCAGTAACTTTGATCCCCCCCCCCCAACCCCTCCTAAAATTTCTAAATCTTTCATACCCGTTCTTGGTGAGTACCTATGGCCCTAGAGGAAGCTACATACCAAATTCCATTCCAATCTGTTCGTTAATTTTGGAGAAATCGTAATTTAATCATTTTCACCCCCCAAACCCTCTAAAATTTCCAATTTAAAAAAATCCTTTTTTAGTGAACACTTTTGGTCTTAGAGGAAGCTACACACTAAATTTCATTCCAATCCGTTTCAATGTAGTTTTTGAGAAATAGTGATGAGTGAGCCAGTGAGTGAGTGGTATTTAAACTGTAATTTAACACAATTAATTATAAATCATTTAAATATGTCTCATACGATATTATATTCTAGTAATCAGAAAATAACCATATCCAAAACCAAAAAGTTTATAAAATTAAAAAAGAAAACATTATTTTGATTGCATATGATTGGTACAACTGAAATTAACACATTTTAAAACAGGTTTCTAGCTGCAAACTCACGCATTGTTATATAAATTAAATGTATAAAATTTAAAAGAGAAGCAATGTCTACTTGCAGTCAAATACTGTTCCAAAACAATCTTGCAAACGTCTAAACTGTTTCAAATACTTCAAGTAGCTGGCACGCAAGACGGCTATTTACATGATTTGAGTTTCAGAAATAGCTACAGTAGTAGAAATAGCAGTGAAAAATAGTCCAACTGAATCTTTGCAGGCCTTCGTGAAAACGATAGTATTGGACAAATGAGGTACAAAACTATATTGTATACTAATGTTTAATTTGGCTAACATGCTCTTTTAATAAGCCTATTTCGTTTGTCCTTATGTGTATTATTTTAAGTTGGTTGAATTCTATGAGGTTATGTTTGAGTTGTTCTGTTATCATTTTGTCTCTCAATGATTATTAATTTTCATTATATTGAAGAATTATTAATATCAATATTAATATAGAAATACAAATTGTTATATAAATCGTATGCTAACGCCTCTTAAGGGGAACGTACACGATCAGTATAACTGTCATTAACTTCAAAAGTATTTCATCATTACTCATTCATCACTTTTCGACCTTCCACGATAATTTCTAATGACTTTACTTTTCGTCAGTATACTTACTTTTTGCGTACGTATGTTGACTGGACTGTCTTTAGCAATGAACTGAGTAATAATGGCGTACTCTACACGATCATTATTAATGACATTACTCCCACATCAAGTCAGTAATGACGACTTGAAATCAGAAAATCCATATTCTCGTCATTACTAGGCATCATTCCAGTTTTGTCCCCTTTGCACGGTCAATATTATTGTAATTTTTATAAGGTAATGACAATATTAATGATCGTGTAAGGTCACCTTAAGGGTATAGGTTATAATGTCATTATTTAATAATGTTTAACATTTAATTATGTAGTATTTAGTATTCAAGGTATTTCCAATATTAGTGAACCTCTCCATTTCTATTCTCTTTTCTATTTCTAAAAGTAAAATTTGAAAGAACCTATATCGTTATATGTACTCAAGTAATCTGCATAAGGAAGCTAGAGCGGATTCAAACTTGTATGAACAGAATGTCATGTACAGTAAGATTATCACAATGTTTAAGTAACGTTACCTTTATTGAATAGTGCGACGCCGATGTTTAACTTATTCCCGCCATTAGTAATAATATCACTTTTGTAAAAGTTATTTAAAAACCAATTTAAGACGTCTGTGGTTAAAGTGCCTTTTTGATTCAATTACTATAAAACTAATAGGTTAAACTACAAAAAATGTAATTCGTAAGATTATTAAATAAAAAAATGTTTTCATAGAAAGATTTGTTTAAAAGAAATATTGTCAATGCAGTTTCCAGTTTTATTTGAATTTACTTTCCTTTTCTTATCTAAATATATAAAAGCGAAGTACCACTCACTCACTGACTCATTCATCACGATTTCTCAAAAACTACAGAACGGATTGAAATGAAATTTGGTATGTAGCTTCTTCTAGGGTCATAGGTGCTCACTAAGAAAGGGTTTGAAAAAATTCGAAATTTTATGGGGGGTTTGGGGGTATCAAATTTATAAAAAAAAAAAAAGATTTCTTCAAAACTACCGAACGGATTGGAATGACATTTGGTACGTAGCTTCCTATAGGGCCATAGGTGTTCACTAAAAAAGAGTTTTAAAAATTGGAAATTTTAGGGGGGTTTGGGCGGTAAAAATCATTAAATCACGATATCTCCAAAATTACCGAACAAATTGGAATGAAATTTGGTGTGTGGCTTCCTCTAGGACCATAAGTGCTCACTAAGAAAGGGTGTGAAAAATTTCGAAATTTTAGGAGGGGTTTGGGAGGATCAAAGTTACTAAAATCATAATTTCAGATCTTTTATTATTATGACAATAGTGCTTTTATTATTTAAGATCTAAATATATATAAAAGCCAAATACCACTCACTGACTGAACACTTAAAAAGAATACAATTACGTTAAAAAGACTGAAAATATCAACCACCACGGGCAACGCCGTACAGGTCAGCTAGTAGTCATATATTTTTCAGGACGATTAATGTTTTAAAAATTCACTATTCCACTTTTAAAATTGTTTGCAATGCCTTAAAACACTGCTATCATACTTCTTAGTATAACAAATTACACACAAATCAACAAAAACCGAGGAAAAGAAAATTAACATTTTGTTGACTATAAATTAGTTTCTGAGATATTTATTTGTTTTAACAAAGCAAGAAAGGTGATCTCTAATGGGAAATATAATATCTTGTTATAGTTTTGATTATTTTAGATGAAACGAATAGCCACCAATATAAGTAGTAATAATAAATATAACTCTTAAAATCTGGGATAGAAAATGATTAAACATTTAAAACATAAGTCAGCAGGCCTGAAAGTTTAAAAATTTTCTACTACACAAAGTTTTTAGATTGTTAAATTGTTAAATAGTTCGCAAAAAATTTAAGCAAAATCATATAATTTTAAATATTATTATTCAGTTTTTATTGTTGGAAATTATTTAAAATAATTTTTATTAAATAAAGACTCCCATCATAAAATAAAAAAAAAAAATAAAATAAAAACGATTAGTTTGAAAACAGCGACAGTACAAATGCATTATAGTATAAAAAAAAACATTAAAATATATTAACTGGTAATGAATGTTACTGTTTATTTTTCAATCAAAAGAATGTAAGCATTTTTCTATTTAATAGTGTCTTGGAAATAATTTGTATAAAAGTTTTTACAAAACGTACTAAGTATATAATTTTTAAATATTCGGTAGCTCTAAGTATTTAATTTTGGTTTTTACATAAATAATGTGATCATTTCCTCCTAAAAATCTGATTAGTTCAGTACCTACAAGCCTTACAAAGCATGCTTACTGTTTTAAGTCCTTGTTGAGGTTTTACTTAACACTATAAAATTCACTGAATAATTTATTTACGTTAATTGTAAATTCTAAAGTTATTATATGGTTTACTAAATTAATATAAAGAAAAAATTTGTTTGTAAAATAACTCTTTAAATAACACTTTAATAATTAGTTTTTACCGTATATACAAGTGTATATATAGTTTTTTAATATACTAATTATGTGGTGGTTGCATTCAAACTCTGGTAAGACAGTGGCGTGCAAAACTTGTAGTTTATTTTCAAAACTGCAATACAATTTTAGTAGAAGTACAATTTTAGTAGAGATCAAAAGCGTTCTATTGGAATAAAAGAATCTTTTTAGATGCGGATACAATCTTTTAGGCCTTTCTCTAAAAGTTGTTATCCATATCTGGCGAGCAAATTACTTTTGTTAATAAATTATAAATTCAAATATTTTTAAATTCAAATTAAGAAAACAAATTTTGTAATTTGGGAACTTCCGAGCTAATATTGTTTCTACTTCCATAGCGTAATGTTATTTGGTTTGCCAATGATAACTATTTTAGATCAAATTTAATACTTGACAGTTTTATTTGCTTTATTTTTACTATAGATTAATCTAGCTTGATTTATGCATTTATTTGAATTATTTATACTAATTACCCTCATAGACCGCGTTTCGAGATAAGTCTTGCATACTCAAAGGTTACTTTTATGCAATAAATTTAGATCAATACCTTTTTTTAAATTGTTTTAGTGATATTTAAATAAAGCATCATTTTATTACTATTCAATTAAATTAATAAAATAAGATAATTTGTAAGATATGTTTTACAAAAATGTATAATTTTATTTTTATATTAGCCTATAATGTTCTTCTACATAAATATAATATGAATACTCTCCTACATACACATAATATTAGTACTTTTTCTTTCTTAACTGTCCTAGTTTTACAATTCTTATATTGTCCATATATCCTAAATTAATTCAGCATCATCGTAACACTAAACTATATATACGATTAACAATACAAACTATAAAACAATTACTTAAGCAGCTGACAGTATTTATAAGTTCTCATTATTACCATGAATTATTAATTCAGAATGTTTACTTACAAACTTCATTCTGCTTATTTTATTTATGTGAATTTAATGCTAAGGATCTCAGTCTATAGCCGGTCCACTCCATCCCACATAAGATCTACTTTGGTACACAAACTTATTAGCATTTGTCCCTGATTTTGCCAATGCTAGGTATGAATACAAGGAGAATCTTGCAAGTCACACTACTAAACTCTTAGAGCCTACGCTATTCCAATTAGACATCGTTTCCTACCTATCGAGGGACCAACGTTTGCTTTGTTAGTTCAGACTTTAACCCCATTCCTAAGAGGGGAGGGATAGTTCTGGGCCAGTGTGGATCTCTTAACTCTTGAACTTACCAATCAATCAATGATCTCGTTAATATTTACCTGTGTGACAAGGTTTGACAAAATTTCTGATAGAGATAACTACATCTTCCGCCTAAAGGATCTATGAGTCCACTCAACTCTAAGATAGTAGTCAAAATTATGTTTATGTTCTATGAAAGGTTTGTAGCCTATTTTAATGGCCTATACGACCAGCCATTATTAGTGTATTTTCTTTTGCCACAATACGTATTATTGGGTCAAGTGGCCCTAGTTGCATTTTTTACAGCCATGCAAAGCGTAGGTTTTCAGGTAAGAATAATTTCCAGATACTTTCTTTCCTCTTAAAACTCAACGACCCGCAACTACTGAGAATCAATATATTAAGTTTCCTCCTTTTGTTGAAGGAACCGAACAAGTGAAGCAATATGGAAAAAATCATCTTTGTATATATCCCCTTTACGATCCTATAACTAAAGAAACTTCCTCATTTTTACGTAATTTATTCATTGATCTAAAATTCAACAAATCCAACAGAGTTCAAACAACTTAAACGAACCTGCAAATTATTTGTTAATGGAGGCAAATAAGAGTTGTTAAATACCCCTCAATGTAAATAAATAAATTAGGAGACGGTATAATCGTCGGGCTTTTAAGACTTTTCAATAGTTTCCGCAACCATTAGTTATGAAGTAATGTTTTATTTACCGAAATGGTATGCGTGTTGATTGATATGCTGCAGGCGTGCGCTCAAATAAGTATTTATAATATTTTGATCCAGCAACTTTACGTAACTTTTTAGATAGATGGGGTGTGGGATGATCGGTTTAAAAGATTAGTCCGATCTGAACCCACTGAGTAATGAATTTACGTTCGCATCCCTGCAGGATTTCAGAACATATCCAAAACCGTTGCTGTCTCTAAATATTGCACAGGAAAATAACGGGTAAAGGATTTGAACTCCCTTCTGTAAAAAAGGCAGGGTGGTACCGTCACTTATTGGCCATATGTGGTGCTGCATAAAGCTCACTGTCCGTCCGTGAAATGCTTCTTTAAAGTATATTCTTAAGAGATACTATGATCTTAGAGGATGATTAATTTTTAGGTTAATTAAAAATATCCACTTTATAATAATAGTTGTGCAGGTACTTTAATAAAAAGAAACTTGGAGGTACAAGATTTATACATACATAACTAGAAAAAACCAAGCTAGCAAGCAATTTTAAAAATTAGCAATAGGTTTATAAGTTGAGAATAAGCAATGAGACAAATAAAACTGGCCATAACGTTAAAAATGTAATTTACGTTGTTTTACAAAAAATCTGTGTATATAAAAGCGAAATACCACTCACTCACTGAATCACTCATCACGATTTCTCAAAAACTACCGAACGGATTGAAATGAAATTTGGTATGTAGCTTCCTCTAGGGCGATAGGTGCTCACTAAGAAAGGGTTTGAAAAAATTCGAAATTTTAGGGCGGGTTTGGGAGAATCAAAGTTATTAAATCACTATTTCTTCAAAACTACCGAACGGATTGGAATTAAATTTAGTATGTAGCTCTCTAGGGCCATAAGTGTTCACTAAAAAAGGGTTTTAAAAAATTTGAAATTTTAGGGGGGTTTGGGGGGTAAAAGTTATTAAATCACGATTTTTTCAAAACTACCGAACGGATTCGAATGAAATTTGGTATGTGGCTTCCTCTAGGGCCATAAGTGTTCACTAAAAAAGGGATTTAAAAAATTGGAAACTTTAGGGGGGTTTGGGTGGTAAAAATGACTAAATCACGATTTCTCCAAAATTACCAAACAGATTGAAATTAAATTTGGTATGTAGCTTCCTCTAGGGCCATAGGTGATCACTAAGAAGGAGTATGAAAAATTTCGAAATTTTAGGAGGGGTTTGGGGGGATTAAA
>JAGFPH010001482.1:198933-235146 GCA_018207615.1 Philaenus spumarius
GGGGGGATTAAAGTTATTGAAATCATATTTTCAGATCTATTATTATTACGACAATAGTGCTTTTATTATTTAAGATCTATATATATAAAAGCCAAATACCACTCACTGACTGAACACTTAAAAAGAGTTCAATTACGTTAAAACGACTGAAAATACCAACCACCACGGGCAACGCCGTACGGGTCAGCTAGTAGTTTATAAGTGAAGAATAAGCAATGAGACAAATCAAACTGGCCATAACGTTAAAAATGTAATTCAAGTTGTTTTACTAAGCAAAAAGTTTTATTATTACTTAAATAAAATTATTTTTAAAAGTACAATTTTACAATGTCTAGGCATTTTGGTACTAGCTTGTATTAAAATCAGTAACAAGTTAATCCGTTAGATTTGCGTTTAAACATTAATTTGTCTTTCATAAAATTCTATTTTTCAGAGAGTATCAAGGAATATTATTTCAATTTTAACGAATATAGTTGGTTTGTGTGCATCAGTTCGGTTGAAGTTTAAAATAGATTATTTCATGGCGTAAATTTAGAATTTGTTTCAATGCAGTTTTAAATTACATATACATGGTTTGAAAAACATATTTCGCAATAACATACAAAGTTATCTTAATGATGCGATCAGCGGTGACTATTCCGTTAAAACCTAGGCACAATATAAAACAAAAAAATCATTAAAAAATTACTAAAAATTGTATAATAGATGCAAATTTTGGTATTTCAAGTCAGCAAATAAAAAACTTGTTTAACATATTTTTTTTGTGCGACAAATAAAACCACCTTTTGTAGGTTGATAATTAAAAAAACTGCATCTTTGGATTATGGTTTTAAATGTATTTTTAATGTTTAGTAAAATAAAACAATCGGTTGTAAAACTTTTCTTATACAATCAAACATATTTTAAGAACGCAAAGTCAAAAGTAATAAATTGCTAAACTTATTACAATTACTGTACACGGCTCGCCTTTACTTAACTATTGATCTAGATATTTTGATAGTAATTAATTGATTACCACTAAGCGCCACTCAAACTTTTAGAATACCTAAAAGTGTATTTTAAGGTAATAGAACGGAGACCCATCTCAGCTTTACTTATTTATTCAAAGGTTTACGTTTTCCCACGAGAATTGAGTTAATGTGACCGATCAATAAATAAGTGGAAGATGTATTATTGACAGCTATCAACAACTTTTTGTCCTAATTTTAAGTAGTGCATCCTAAAGTTTATATTAAACTAAATTAATAATGAAGCTAAAATAAATGAAAACCAAACACTGAGGATAATTACTGAGGATACATTGACTTACGTTCTGTGTCTTCTACTCTACCTATTGAAGTAAAAATTAATCGTTGCAATAACCTTCTTAATATAGAAGGAGTTCTTCGTCGACCAAGGAATGAATGAAATAAAAAATGCCTTATTTTGCAACAAAAATAGGCTTATACAATATTTTTAAATATTGATAAAATTTGTCTGCACGATAAACTTAAAATATATTTTTGTATTTCAAAAACATAGCTGACATCTGTGTAAGGATTGGGGTAAACAACTTACCCCAAACACTTTAAAATAAAATAAATTAAAAACAATTCAACACAATAGAAGAAGTAGATCGAAATAAATTAAAATTTTAAGAACAAACGAAACTCTAATCGTAAGCAAAGAGGAAGTCGGACAGGAAACCGGGAGTCAGGTTTCTAAAATTAGAACGAACTGTGGAACCTGTCGATGATGCATCCACAAATTAATACAGGCATAAAAAACCGCAAAATACGGGCAAATTGAGCAGCCAATCAAATTGTCTAAATTCAAAAATTAACCAATGACATTAGAAGCAATACCCGCTTCCAAAAAGAGAGGTGGGAGAGGAAGAAAATTAATGCAAGAGTCTTGGTGGGCATTTGAAAGGAACAACATCGTGTTAAAAAGAGTTTGGATAAATTCAACGCCATTTTTAACATTAAAAATAAAATTAAAGCAGTAGTGAAAGGTGATTGTGAAGCCGAGAGTTCGAAAGTGTATTCAGTGTGTGGGAGTAAAAGAAATTAATAAATTTATGTAAAGTGTTTCGTGTGGGAGTAAAAGAAATTAATAAATTTATGTAAAGTGTTTCGTGTGGGAGTAAAGGAGATTAATAAATTTATGTAAAGTGTTTGTGCGGGGTAGAAAGGAAGGAGAGAGAATGTAAGTAGAATAAAATTGTTTAAATAATTGTAAGACAGATTTCGAGGTAAAGAATATAGAGGCAAAACCATATACTAAACATTAATCTAATTAATTGAAAGATTTTCATATTTAATAATTCTAAATAACATAATACATGCAGGGGTGAGATCATTAGAATTAGCTGTAAATAGGGTTCTTTAACACCTGAAATTACTCCTTTGTATCTAGATTAACTAATATTAATTTTACTCTTCAAATCTAAGCACTAATTTTCATTTATATAAGCCTCGAACTTAACTCTTTCAAAATTAATGATTTCAAGCCTTTATTTACATGCGCCAATTGCTTTTCAGGTGCTAAATGAAAATGACCCGTACGTCGTTGCCCGTGGTGGTTGGTATTTTCAGTCTGTTTAACGTAATTGTATTCTTTTTAAGTGTTCAGTCAGTGAGTGGTATTTGGCTTTTATACATATAGATCTTAAATAATAAAAGCACTGTTGTCCTAATAATAAAAGATCTGACATTATGATTTTAGTAACTTTGATCCCCCCAAACCCCTCCTAAAATTTCGAATTTTTTAAATTTCATTCAAATCAGTTCGGTAGTTTTGAAGAAATCGTGATTTAATAACTTTGATCCCCCCCAAACCCGCCCTAAAATTTCGAATTTTTTAAAACCATTTTTTTAGTGAACACTTATGGCCCTAGACGAAGCTACATACCAAATTTCATTTCAATCTGTTCGGTAATTTTGGAGAAATCGTGATTTAGTCATTTTTACCCCCCAAACCCCCCTAAAATTTCCAATTTTTTAAAACCCTTTTTTAGTGAACACTTATGTGGCCCTAGAGGAAGGTACATACCAAATTTAATTCCAATCCGTTCTGTAGTTTTGAAGAAATCATGATGAGTGAGTCAGTGAGTGAGAGAGTGGTATTTCGATTTTATATATATAAATAATATGTAAAAATCGAACTGATATTTTTCCTTAATTAATAATTGCTATCTGATTTGAATTACACATTTCAATTAACTTTTTTAAAACATTCATCCATTTTCCGTTTTGATACTGATGTAATATTTTTAGTGAATTAATTGAAGGAAACAGTAAAGGTGGACTGAAACATCTGTTCCGTATATTTAGAGTCGACTTATGTTGGATTAACCGACTGTGAATATGATTGTAAGTGCTTTTTATAATTTTTTTTTAACGCAGCATTGTTTCCTAAATACGTTTCGAACAATGTGAAGTTTGTTAATCCCAGTATTTTCGTAATGGGTTTCGCTGTAATGTAGGACTTTGCGTATATTGTTTTTGTTTAAGGCTCAGCAGACCCAGCCACCATCTTGAATTTCAACTCCCATAAGAGCAATGTTAAACGGGTAATAAAATTACTGGATTCATAAAATTATTATGAACTTTTCATTTTAAAGGTAAAGATAGTCTGAATGTGGATATATTTTAGATTTTAAAATGTGTGATAGTCAAATTTCTTCTTTGACTTAATTCAAAATTAAATTTTGGGATTGTTTCTTATTCAATAATGCAAATATAAAAAATGTAAAAAGATCACCACATTTGAAGCTTAATTACCTATCAAGTAATTTAAATAATTTTGGAAAATTTTGGATGACGAAAAAAATGGTTATTGTAGAAGCTTGTACAGATATCGCCAATTAGGATGGAGCGCGAAGAGGGGGTGTGCAAGTCTCCTTCGCCGGCTCCCACCACATTTCCCCTCTCGCGGCGGAGTACATTCAGAACCGCCTGCCCTAAATAATTTATGTCTGCTAAGTAGTCGTGTTGATAAACACTTTTTGGTGGTGACTGTACTGAAGACTCACAGTCGAGTAGGAGAGGGTAAGACGTTATAGCGCATGCTCAAGTGACGCTTCAGGCTGCCTATCTCTGTACGACCCGACTTTGTGTTCCTACTCGAGTATATATTATACACGGCTATCACACGAAGGACGGGTTGACCCGACATTAATGAAGAAGAGCTTTGCCATAAAATCCGACAAATATAGCTGGATTTTAAACATTGAGTGTGACGTCACAACCGTGCAAACTTAGAGTTGCTCCCATTACCTTTAATTCAAATTTCAAAAAAATTATGATAATCTTATATTGTATAGTAATTTGATAGTATACGCACATCATACTATTAGTATAAGGTCCAACACAATGTTGAAACTCATTGAAATCAAGTTGTATTATTAACTAGCTGACCCGTACGGCGTTGCCCGTGGTGGTTGGTATTTTCCGTCTTTTTAACGTAATTGTATTCTTTTTAAGTGTTCAGTCAGTGAGCGGTATTTGGCTTTTATATATATAGATCTTAAATAATAAAAGCGCTATTGTCATAATAATAAAATATCTGAAATTATGATTTTAGTAATTTTGATCCCCCCAAACCCCTCCTAAAATTTCGAGATGTTTTATACCCTTTCTTAGTGAGCATCTATGGCCCTAGAGGAAGCTGCATACCAAATTTCATTCCAATCCGTTCGGTAGTTTTGAAGAAATCGTGATTTAATAACTTTGATCCCCTCAAAGCCCCCCTAAAATTTCTAATTTTTTTAAACCCTTTTTTAGTAAGCACCTATGGCCCTAGAGGAAGCTACATACCAAATTTCATTCCAATCTGTTCTGTAATTTTGGAGAAATCGTGATTAAGTAATTTTTACCAACCAAACCCCCATAAAATTTCCAATTTTTTAAAACCCTTTTTTTAGTGAACACTTATGGCCCTAGAAGAACCTACATACCAAATTTAATTCCAATCCGTTCGGTAGTTTTGAAGAAATAGTTTTTAATAACTTTGATCCCCCCAAACCCCCTCTAAAGTTTCGAATTTTTTCAAACCCTTTCTTAGTGAGCACCTATGGCTCTAGAGGAAGCTACATACCAAATTTCATTCCAATCTGTTCTGTAATTTTGGAGAAATCGTGATTTAGTAATTTTTACCCCCCAAACCCCCATAAAATTTCCAATTTTTTAAAACCCCTTTTTTAGTGAACACTTATGGCCCTAGAGGAAGCTACATACCAAATTTCATTTCAATCCATTCGGTAGTTTTTTGAGAAATCGTGATGAGTGAGTGGTATTTCGCTTTTATATATATAGATGTAGCACTTAATCAGAACAATTTTGTTATGACAGGTTCCAGACTATAATCACTGAAGCAAAACATAGTTTGTTGTACAGTAATAATAATAACACTAAGTTTATTATGCCAGGTTTACTCTCACTAAAATAAACTAAAGTCATAACGTTCGTGCAAGGAACTAGCTTAGAGCTGTTACCAAAGTTTATATTAAATATTATGTACAGTTATAGAAGCTTAAACATCTTATGCTAAGGTAATGGTTTGATCATAAGAAACCTACGCAAATAGTGTAAGCTATTGTACCAAGCTAATGTTATTCATATCAACCATTGTAAGTATTTGAAATTTAAAAAAGTTTAGAAATAAACCTAGTGTTAATACAGTGTCATGTGAATAAATTATACGAAACCCACTCGCATAAGATAGCCTATATACTTGGGCAGTAATAATGCAACTATTGTAGGGAACCGAAGAATTTTACAAATAGTTTAAAAATAAAACTAATACAGAAACAAAACATAAAAGTCTACAATTCAAGTTATAACTTGTGCTGTGCTTGCCAATGATTAGACATGTGAAAATTAGCTGGATATAATAAATATTAAAGTAGTCAAACTTCCGTATGTATATAGTAAAACATGCACAGAAAAAAATAATATCATATGCGAGGCAGAAGATTTTTTATCCTTACCATAGTGACTACACATATTAAAATCAATATATTTTCGCATGTGTTAACCCTATAAGCGTCAGGCCAATTACTGCTAGATATACCTCTAAGGCTAACAACAGACGAGACACCGGTGTACGGGACACTAAATGTACTATCAATTAAATGTGAGTCAACAGATGAGACACTGAGTACTGCGCTACCAGATTCTGTGGCTCTACGGTGTCTCTCCCCGCGAGAAGCTGGGACACCGGACAGTGTCCCGTACACCGGTGTCTCGTCTGTTGTTAGCCTAAGCGTCAGGCACTTTTTCACTGTTTGAACACTTTATCACTTAAACATCTATAAAATGTATCGTATTCATGTAAAGTATACACTATTATACATTTTATTGTTCAAGAAAGTATGAATAACATTCCTGTGTACATAAAATATTTTAAAAAAATGTTCTCTAACTTATTTTGCGTTTTGAACGATTCAAAATTACCTGTACATATTGAAAACTCTATATAATGTAGCCTATTCTAGTAAAGTGTATACTATTATATATTGTCTTGTTTATAAAATTATGGTTAGCATTGCTAGACAGAATAAATATTTTTTTAATTTTCTGAAACTTTTTGCTTTGCGAACGGTAAAATAAATAATTTTTTAAACCAAATTTTCAAAAGTAAAGGTTTTAGAAAAATAATAAAAAATATTTAATTATAAATACAAAATATGCAGGTCGATCTATGCAATGACATAACTAACTTGTTTGTCAGACAGTATTTAGTCTATGATAAGGTAAGAGAAAAACTCCGTTTATTTTTGCTGTCACGAGACAGACTAACGCTTTTGTCTTGTTTTGAACATGTGTGTATTTTTTTCGAGATAGTTATAAGACATAGTGTAATAAACAATACACCAAATTAATCGTCAGAATGTCCTGAGTACAATGATATATAATATGATATACTTAGGGGTCTACTATTATTTTTTATGCACCAATTTTGATTTAAACACATCGACGAGAATTCTCGTTGCCTGACACTCGGATGCCGGTATGTAGCCGAACGCAATCGACGAGAATTCTCGTTGCCTGACGCTTATAGGATTTTAAGAGGCATAGTACATCTTGAAAAATTTAAATGATTATTCAGCCTACTACACCTTTGTATACAATCAAAGGGAAATCAGCTTGGATTTCCCAATGATTCAAGAGTGGTTGGCTATGCTTAGATTCCTTAATAATTCAAGAGTGGTTGGCTATTTGCTTGGATTTCAAAGTGATTAAAAGTAAAATTTCGGATTTGGCTTGCAAATTATTTTTCATTATAAATTTTTATTGTGTTAGGGAAAAAATTCAAACTTTGTACTTACAAAATGTCAATTACAAAACAAATCAAAAGCATAAAAAAATGTAAATTGCAAGACGCATGCGTATTGTGACTGTGCTTAAAATGAGACCTTGCAAACAATTTTATGATAAAAGTAAACGAAATAAATGGTTTGAAATTTAACATTGCTCTTATGGGATACAAATCCAAGATGGCCGCCACTACAGCAGACTCCTAATACGACTTAATCACTATCACTTTAGATGCTATGCACTCTTGATTTACCATCATATAACGAGCAACATAACTACAAACAAGAATTTTGCGTCGAATTAGTAGATTTATTTCCATTTTCAAAATGCCTATACTAGCTACTAATATGAAATTAATGTAAGCACTTTGGGAATTTATTTTTACTTTTCACATAAAAAATATACTTTAGTTGTTCACACGCTACATAATTTAAATCGTCTAATTGCGCCATTGAATTTGATGGAACACATTGTCGTAGGCTCATTCTGAATAGTTTATTACTCCCAATCTTCTAATTACATTAGTTACAGCAATGTTTAACCATGTAATACGTCACTCCGAATGCAATGAGTGAGGATAAATGTACACTAAACATGAAAGCTTACTAACGCTGCATTTTTATTAAACAGAGTCAGAGTCAATTATGAATAAATTTAAAAAAAAAAACACATACAAACATTTTTTAATATAAAATGTAATGTTATGTCACAGTTATTAATTACTAGTAAACCCCCGTGAAAAATCACAGGCGGATTAATTAGATACTCATTAGAAATACATCATTCAACAAAATACTATTTTAAAACAACACACGTTATCTAGGCCTACCTAACTATGCTGACAGGGATAACGTGGTAAATTTGTAAAATTATAAGGATTATAAAACTGTATGAATATTTGATAAACATTTTGTATTTATGTACGTTATTATATGTTTAAAGAAATATAAAAATATTATATTTTCATTGCTTTTTATTTCATATCCTTAGATAAAATGATTTAGAAGTTATTAATATTACAAGACTTATATTTATTAAAGTTGTAAACATGACCCCAAAGGTATAATATATGCTAGGTTTGTGAGTACACAGATGATGTAATAACAGATGATGGGTGGAATCAGCTGTTTAGATGTAGGAATGTTTCCTAAGCTAAAGGAATATGTATCATTTCTCTAAATTTGTATAAAAAAATGTATTTATGATAAAAGGTTGTATTTATATACCTAGTTTATAACTTCATACCAAATATTATAACGTATATTATAGCATACATTAGTTTTTTTAGCTCATATTAAAAAAAAAACCAACTTCACAAGACATTATAATGATTGAAGTTGCAAACATAACCTCAAACTAAAATATACACTGGGTTTACAGATGATAGGTGAAATCAGCTGTTATATTAAATGTTACTCTACGTACGTACGCTCTACACACTCCCTTTTATAGGAGTTGATATCAGACGATAAACATAAAAGAATGATATACAATAAACAATATGGGTATAGTTATAATTGTACTAAAAAGCCAAAATAAGCGTATTTAAACAATTTAATTTTTTCAGAAATTTTTCATCAATTAATAAAATATCACAATATTTCGAGAGTATTATAACAACTCTTTTTATAAAGTAAATCACTAAAGTTAACACATATGTAAACTAAATAGAAATAAACGGTATCAGTTAACTGACACAAACTTTCTCCCAACTTACTGTAGTCAAAATAATATTGTTTTTAATCATTTTATTTACTACTTTTTAGAACAAAACAAAAAAATAATATTCTACCTACGTCAATCGTATAAAAAAATTATTGTCCCAGGCGGCATTCGATCGCGCGACCTTTGAATTACTAACCGTGCTCGCTACCGTGGTGCTACCCCGTGCGGCCGCCGCCGTGATGCTAGATTGACAACACAAACTTGTTTGTTTTTAAACATTTCCCCATAATTATAAAATGCCGAAGTTTTGATAAAAGCGGGTGGTGTCATTTTGTTTGGCATCTTAAGCACTATAAATACTGAAAATTTGATCAAAATCGTTAGAGCCGTTTTTGAGAAATTAGCATTTTTGTCGTTTTTTATGGGTTTTTAGGGGTAAATTACCCTTAAAAATTAAAAATTAAAAAAAATGAAAAAAACACCTGGCGATATTAGGGTTTAGTACCTACATACCAAATTTCATGAAAATCGGACCAATAGTGTCCTCTCTGGTCGTGTATACATACAGACAGACTGACAGACAGACACCACTCTAAAAACACTTTTTTGGGTTCAGGGAGCACCAAAACAAAAAATTCCACTAAAAATATTTTTGGGTACAGGGAGAACCAACACAGATAATTGCACTAACATTTTTTTTGGGTTCTGAAAGCACCAAAACAGATAATTCAACTGAAAATTCAAATTCGAACATTTTTACGAAAACAATACTATCTCCATATACTACGTATAGGGTGGAGAAAGTAAAAAAAAAAAAAACATAAAACTAAAAGACTAGGACAATGCTGTCTAAAATCAAAATATAATAAAATAAAAATAACGAGAAGCACAGAAGTAGATATGTAAAAGAAACTAAAAACATAATCAAAATGAGAGTAAGCATTCATGGAACCCTCCGATATCTTAATTCAATGCATAATCAGACCATATATATAAATGAAAAACACAAAAATGAGTCTCTTATGAAAAGAAACAAACTAAAGATAAACCTTTGACGTCAATCAATAAGTGTCTGTATTATAGGAAAATGCAAGGTGCACAGCTATAACATATAAAGTTCGCTCGGCATTTAATAATCAAACCACTATTAGGCAACATCTCGTCAAAACCATTCTCATAAATGTCAGTCAGGATACTAAGAAATGTACATGTGGATGTAATAGGCTGTACATTGGTGAGTCAAAAATATCATTAAACACGAAACTAAATTGACACAAAACTCACGTTTAGTCACGATAAATCACAAGTTTAATTGGGAAGAGGTAAACAGAATGCATCGCGAAAAATTTTACAAACGAAAATTAATTGAAGCCATATACGCTCTTAACAATAATAAATAATTTGTAAGACAAAAAAAAATACTTTTTAAACTCAACAAATACGCATTTGTAAATATTTTAAAACCATTGAATATCTGTTTCCAGCTTCATTTTTGATATTTGAGAAATTTGTAGTTTTGTCACTTAATTCCTATGTATTATTATTATTATTTTTAATTAACAAAAAACGTATTTGTTGATTTTAAAAAGTCAATTATTAGTGTTAGGAGCGTTTCCATTGGTTCAAATCATGTCTATACCAAAATAGCTTGCACCCAGTTAGGGTGTTTTTAAAATTGTACACCCCTCGAACTGTTAAACGTATAAAAAAAACTCCGAGAACAAAAACGTTTTGAAATAACTTTTAAAACACGAAATCATCACAAAATATAGGGTGTTCTATAAGAAATTCGAAAGTTATCCATCGGGAAAGATATGTAGTTTGAAAAGTGAATTTACCTCACATAGCCATTAAAAAAATGAATCTACTACAAAAAAATCTTACTATTTACTACTTGAAAGTTAAAAACTATTTAAAACGTAAAAAATATATAGTAAAAATTATTTTCAAATAGTGTTTACTTCAAATAAGTTTCAATAATGGTTTCAATTAAAATAGCAATTAGTAGCCCGAAACAATGTACAGTTCCTGAGAAACATTCTGTATATAAAAATGTTTAAGGCTTATCAAGGGATCTAGCCCTGAACCCCACTAATGAACTGTAAACATCCATTATGGATTTCACAATTCTCTTTAAATTACATAGAGGGATTGGTGTGAACAATTAATATAGTATGCAAGAAAACCAAAAGGAATATTTAATAAAGTGCAACACAGTAGGTATACTGGGAACTAGATTGTTTTTAAACTAAACACATTTCGTCATTAAAGTATTTTATAAATATTAGTGTTACTCCTTAACTTCCCTTAATTTGTTTCACCAAACCTAAAATACTAATATAAACATAATATAGTACCTTTAAGTTAAATAAAGTTGGCGAACAAGACAACTAAGGACATGACACACTTAATAAAACTAAGCTTGTATGAAACATGTTCGACTTTTATTAAAATCTGATGACTTGTGGTTTTCGTATATATTATCTATACATTATATAAAATCCAAATACCACTCACTCACTGACTCATCACGAAATCTCAAAAACTACTGAACGGATTGGAACGAAATTTGGTATGTAGCTTCCTCTAGGGCCGCAAGTGCTCGCTAAGAAAGGCTTTCAAAAAATTCAAATTTTTAGGGGGATTTGGGGGATCAAATTGACTAAATCACGATTTCTCCAAAACTACAGAACGGATTCGAATGAAATTTGGTATGTAGCTTCTTCTAGGGCATTAGGTGTTCACTAAGAAAATGTTCAAAAAATTAGACATTTTAGGGGGGTTTAAGGGGTCAAAGTTACTAAAAAAACCATCGAACGGATTAGAATGAAATTTGGTATGTAGCTTCCTCTAGAGCCCTAGGTGCTCGCTAAGAAAGGTTTTCAAAAAATTGAAATTTCAGGGGGCTGGGGGGGGGGTCAAAGTTACTAAAACTCCCCATAAGAAATACATAGTGAAATATATTTATTCATATTTTTTTGTCTATCCGTGCAAAGCCGGATCGGGCCAGCTAGTATATATATATATTAAAATGTTGTAATTACTTCAAATCGCAAACATTTCTTTTAAATATAATTATTCTAACTATTTAAAGTGTATAGATAAACAATAGGAAGGTTTAAAACTAAACAAAATACTAAACGACTAAATACGTAAAAAAACAGAATGGGTTTCTATCACTGGTACATATTACATATTATAACCATTATTAACTTTGAATTTTATCATCAATACAATATTGTTTGAGTTTTATTTGATCATCATAACAGTGGCGGCTCGAGCTATAGGTTCACTGGTTCAGTGAATAACATAATATTTTAACAACTATAAATATTTAGTACTTGGTTTCTCAAATCTAACAATATAGAGTGAAAAGTTGTTAAAATACGTCTGAGAGTTACAACGCGCAGCTCTACTACGTCGTTTTCAGCTGCCTGGTTCAACTCAAATAATGAGTCTCCTGGCCTAGGCGAAGTGGTACAGGGGAACAGTGGGTGAATAGCCAATTTAACACTGCTTTTCGCTGCAATCTGAATCCAGCGACTCCCGACTCCTTCCGAAGATAGTCGAAGCTGCAGTTCATAACTGACTTTGTTATGTAAAAAAGCTTAGGACTACTTTTTCCTTTGCGTAGTTGGTGTTTGTTTACTTCTTTGATTTATAGGTTATGTCAGTTGCACATTCTATAAAGTTCATGGATTAGGTTTGTGTTAGTATGGACATATTAATATATAGTATTATATTGTAGTTCAGTGTTGTGCTAAGATAAAGTTTTTAAAATGAACAGCGTTACAACTTTGCTAAGATGTAACTTTTCTTCTTTACCTGTTGAAGAAAAGTGTGTTATTAAAATGTACAGGTATTAGTGTCACTTCATTATGTATGAGTCACTTTGTAAACTAAAAACTTGAATAAACTAATGCATAAAGTATCGGGTACTATGTAAGACAACATTGTCCTCAATTTTCTATCTATAATTAATATCTATACTCCAATCTATCATGAAAACTGTAACCCGATTTTATCTCATTGCACGCTTTTCAGAGGTGTCATTAAAACAACACAATTTTAGTAAAAACAGGCCTAATAGTAGAAATTCTTATGTTTAGTACAAAACAAATTTGCAAGACCCCCGCGGTAATAATTCACCAGCAGTCACTACATCATAATAACCAAAACATGGACGACCACGATCCTGTCCCGTAAAGTTAATGGAGTTATAAGAAGAAACAAAAATATGAATACTACTCCTTAACATGTTATTCCTAAAACCAACATTGTATAATATTCATTATAACATGTTTGCTTTTGCTTAGAAGAAAAGCAATTTGTAAGATTTGTATTTGTACAAGATGCATAAAACCAGAATACGAATTCAAATTAATTTGTATTGAGTACTTTACCTAAAACACCAAATATAAGTATAGAAAGTATAATTAAGTGTTAAGTACTCGCTAACAGATACTATATATAACTGCATATATTTTAGTTTTATTTAAAATGTAAAATGACACATTATAATGGATACTTATAAAAACAAGCAAGCATCAAGAATAAGATGCTCCTCTTCTTTGTTCTTCAATTAGACAAAGGAGATGTGATCATAAAACGCATCCAAACAATTTGCTCGAACTGAAAAGTATATTTTAATAAGCTAACAAAATAAGTATTTACAAAGGAGTTATTGATCTGAGTAAAAAATGATTAAAATACTAAAGTTTGGTTCTGTGTAATAAAGAGAGAAAGGGTAATATTTGCTTAAATTATTTAATATTTTAACTCATTTACTAGTTTTTTTGTAGATGAATAATTATTATATGCTGCTTCTTTGTAAGGTATCAGTTTTACATTAAATTTAAAGCATAATTAGTAGATCAATTAAATACAATAAATATACACACACATCATGGATTGTGTTTAAACGAAACATTTATCACATGGCAGGAAATTATAGCACAATCACACCGAGATTAGTAGAAATAATTCATATTAAATGAATAATAGCAATGGTATTAGAATTAATTTAAAATATTAGTAATAATAGTAATGGAATTTAATAATAAAATTACAGTTTCATTGATTTATTAACAGATCGAGTGATTTGTTAAAGGAAGACGACGTTATTACAGAGCTATTGGTTTAAAACAAAACGTTTCCTTGTTTTCTGGGACTAGTACTTTGATACATGCCAACAAATTTAAAAACGTAAAACTACTTGTACAGTTTTTAAGCCTTTCTAATGTATAAAATGTTACGACTTGTTTAGCTCTATGATAAGTTTTGATAGCCAAATCTACAAAGAATACCTGGTAGTTAACTATAAATCAAATATTATTTTTTACTTTAACATAGAAACAAACACTTAATGTAAAAATTGAATTTTGTTGTTGTAAGTTACAGGTATACAAAATTATTTGTACAAATGAATCTGTTGCTTCTGTGTTTGTTTGCTTTTAATTAGTAATTATTAACGAGTGCTTGTTTGCTATAACATTGAACTAAGCTTTTAGAGATTCAACTTTTTTTTTAATAATCCTTTCTCGCAATATTGACAGAAAATTGATGACGTTGATTTTGTGTACAACTTTTCCCTTGTGGAAAGAGAGGGTGAGAGACGAAAAAGGATATTGAATATAATATTCTTCTTCTAAAATTAAATATTATGGGAACCAGTTTACGTAAAAGAGTTTGTTTGGATAAATTTACTTCTTTATTCTTTTAATTTAACGACGAATGTTATTATTTTCTGAAACTCATTAATTTTGGGTAAACGTAATATTAACTCATCTTGCCTTTATTGAAATGGTACGTACAAAAAACCAAATAGAATTATTTCTGTTATAAACATAACTAATATCGTTCTAACTAATGTATATTTGAAAATTCGTTTGCATTCTTCTAAAAAACAAAAACTATTTGAATTGGTCTATGGAGATTTAAATGCTTTATAATTTTCAAACTTTGATTATATACGATATGCGATCTTTGAATTGGGATGCCTTGGGGATGATGGGAACCCCAAATTATAAAACAAGAGATCTAGTGTGTCACCTGACTGTATTTCAAGAGCTTTATGGGCTCTACGTGGAACTTATGGTGTCGGATGTAATGAGAAGGACACTAAATTTCGAAAATTCCTTAACAGTTAAGATATATAGTCTCCAGGAAGCAGGCAGTGCTAGATTTAGATTTGGTGTAAACGCACAAGAACGGTATACGCATGGTTCTAAAATGGCCAGCGGAGTTGGTGCTGGAGTTTATGGTTGTAGGTGTAGCTTATCCTATGGATATTTGATTCTTACCATCGATCTTTCAGGCAGAGGCCGTCGCGAATGATCTCTGCACCCGTGAAAGCCTCAAAAGAGGAATTAAGGTAGGTAGGATCGACACAATATCTGATAGCGAAGCTGAATTAAAGGCGCTGGAATCATTCGCATTTGAATCAAGGTTAGTTTGGGACTGTTTTAAGGCAGTGAATGATATGGCTTAACTCAATTAAGTTACTCTTAAATTGGTGCCTGGCCATGTAGGTATTAAGGGCAATGAGGTAGAGGACCGACGCGACGTGCCTGAATAGTGGCAAAAAACCCTCCAATTGCCCAGATCCTTTCTGTGGGAGGCCTAAGAGCCACCTTAGAAATGTTGTTGAAATCTGGACGGAGAAAATTTGGTCCTCACATCGGAACGCTGCTCCTGGGCTTAGGCGGGCTAAACTGTTAATTTGCCTAAGTCAAAAGTTCAAAAGCTTTTCTTGTTGGGCAGAAACAATCTTAGATGGATTGTGGGAATTCTTACTGGTCACTGCCCGGTCAAGTATCACCTCAAAAAATGGGCCTGGTCTCGCAAGACTCTGTGCACACTTGACTTCCACAGTGAACCATGCATGGTGATCACCTTTTCTGTTTCAATGTTAAAAACTTGTATAGTGTTTTTGTTTCTGTTTAAGTCTTTTTATAGTGTGTGTTACGTGTATTTATTTATTATGACTGTGTTTGAATATCTGACGATGACATCATAGCAATGTCGAAACCGGTAATATTAAAACAAACAAACAAGGATTGTGACGGACCATATAAGGTAATAAAAAATTTTTAATATTATTATACAATCCTAGAGGCTAGAAGTCCACAAGTTTTTAAACTTAGAGATTTAGTTACTCTCATAATATATATATATATAGTTATTAAACGTCAATAGATTTTGATCAAGCTAATGTTAAATTTAAACATCGTTAATAGTTTCATCCAAATTGTATTGTTGCGATGTATACGTAATAGCAATTCAGCCTAGATTACATGTAACGTGTATCATCATGATTGAAATCAATAGAGATTAATTAAAACTTTACTTAACAAATTAGTTTTACCGGTATATTAAAATGTAATTTATTACCTACAAATCTACACTCATACAGTACACTCCAAAAAAGTGCGTTTTTGTTTTGTGTTTTACACTCTATTATTTATCTTAAAAGAAACTTGTACAAAACCAAATGTGTTACTAAAAAAAAAGACATGATTTTATATTATTTTTACACTTTTCAATATTTAATTTGTGAAGTAATATACCTGCGGAATTACAGGATAAGGTTTTTTATTCAAGATATTAATCCCAACAACAATTACGTGGGACTCCTATACGTTTTCAATGAATACACGTCTTTTCAATTTGGGTAAATTAAAAAAAACAACTTTCTAATATACATCCAATTAGACTCTTTACGAAGGAATGAATGCCACAACTGAAATCAATTTACCGCTACTATATAGCTCTACCACTCTCACCGAGAAGAACCACCTGATGCCATTATCAACACCCTTATTTCTAAACTTTGCACGTTCAAAAATCACCATATTTTATACAAGTAGACATCCAGATCATATCCTTCTATTTACGTTAAAACACGAGGTTAAATATTTTACGATTTTATTTCTTAAATTTTTACTAGCTTTTGACATCTATTGTAACCCTTATAAGCTCACCTTTTACCTTTGTTTAATTGCTAAGCCAATTAAATTCTCAGCCAATTAAATTGTTAAATTAAATGACTTTTTTTAATTAAAACATGCCAATTTGTAACAGGAATCAAAATGCTTAAATCTTCAGTTGGAACCAATGTGTTCGTAAAATAAATCAAGTTACATGATCCCTGCACATCATTTCACTTGACTAGAAACCATGTCACGTTTATTAAATGGTTGTTTAGACCAAATCAGTTACAATCATAATTAATAACAACTGATTGTACTCTTGTATTGATTCTAGATTCAATAAATGTTTTGTTGACAGAATTAATCTTTGTTTCACATTCAAAAAACAATTTCCTTTACGAATTTGCAATATATATACACAGAAGAAGTCTAGACATTAAAAGTTAAATGTTGTTCAGCTGTAAATCCATTAACGTATTTAAGCCTGTTTTATTATATTTTTATTGTCTATGCCTTACCTTAAAATTAATTACTAAGCTTGTTTTCCATAAAATACAAATATAAAAACTATGCATAAAACCCATTATATTTATTGTAACTTATATTTAAAAATGCGTTTAATCATAGAACTGTATAAAAATATTTATCAATTTCAAATTTCTTATTTTGAAAACACCAGTTTTTATGTTCCTACTAAAAGACTGCTAAATAGTTCTTTAGGAATAGATCCTTTGCCAAAATTACTATAAGAAAGTGTAGAGAAGAAATCAAAGAATTGAACTGTATACTTGTAAATTATTATTTCATAAAAGTATTTGACTCTACTTAAAATACAAAATGAAACGAAACAAACGAAACCTCGCGGCGATAAAGTACATACAAAAAATTACCGTTGGACAGCGTGGGAAGTGTTGGTACATGTGTTGAGACCACTATCATGACGATTTAACATAGTTTGTTTTCATTATTTCTAATATTGTAATATGATATGGAACTGTAAATACATTGTTAAGATTTAGTTATTTAAGTATGTAAATATTTAATTCTATGGTTTCCCTCAATAACGTGATATTTTTAGCTACCTAAATAAAAAACAATGGCCACTAAAAAAAAATCTTAAGCAGTTAAAGCTCAAGAAAAAAAACGAGAACTAGAAACCCCGGAATCGCGGGAATTGCAAAATAATGTTTCACTGGCTAAACCTTCTGCTTACTTCCTTACTGGCACACTATTTTTAACCTAAGCTCAAAACCACTTTTGCCATTTCAACGAGCGAGGTCTACTGTTAACAGAACTACTAGTAATTAACTGAAGCCTTTTTATAATGACCTTTTTTATTATAAAGTAATCAAACAATTTTATATTACACTGTAGTTTTTGTAATTTAATTCTTCACCCACTACAAAGCGATTTTCTTAAGTAATGCCTCAAAACGTATAAATCCTAAAATAATAACATACAGTTGGTTGGACTGCTGCTTATATATTAACAAAAACATTAAATATAATTTATCAACATTTAATAACATAAGTTAAGGATAGTTTAAAAAGTTAAAGTATTAAATGTGTAGTGTAAATGTTTAAATTCGTATTTACAAACCAAACTGATTAAATATGTGTAAACGATACTTTGTAGCTCTTACTAGTAAAACACTAAATTATGTATTCCGTTTCCTGCATAAATAATTCACCACACATACCCCGATAAATCTGGTTAGCTGAGTGGATACAGGCCCCACAAAGGCTACTTACAGTTTTAAGTCTGTTAAAAGTTTTTGTTTAGAAACTATACAAATTGACTGTTAGCAAATATTCGTCAAACTAGCCTTTTATAAGTACGTTGTACATTAATATTGGATGAAATGCAAATGGAATAACGATTCAAAATACGTTGCTAATTATGGTTTATTCTCTGCTATTAGTATAATATAAATATTTATAATTTAAATAAACTGTAATGAGTATTTACGACTTGTATACAATTTCATTTTATTTGATTAACTGAATTTAATTAAAAAAACTATAATTAGCCTACATTACTTAAAATTTTTAATATAATATATATACTCATCATTAAATAATAGGCTAGTTATTTTTACTATATATTTTGCTTTAATAGTTAACGTTAATTTTTAACCATCAGTATTATTGTAAACGAACTGTAAACATTTAAATCTCCACCATCGAAATATATGTGTTTTTCTTAGTGGTCTAATTAATATTCTCTGAACCCAACCTTCTCTGAATAGATTGTGATGACTTAATTTAAAATTATAATTAATAAGTCTCTAGTGTCAATAAAACAAATCAGTGAAGTGGTTTATCAATAACTTTTATGAAATTGCTTTACAAAAATATAGGCATACAAAATTATTCTTGATGTATACTTCATACCATCAATACAGTAAGATGTTTTAAATTAGTTTTTAAAATGCATATATTTAAGATGTTTAAAATGGTTATAAATTAAATTAAATTCAACGCACCTCATTTTCTCAAGGCTTTGTTTAGTTCCTTCTAAATTTTCAGAAGACCACCAAATTGTTCTGAATAAATAATAGATGGATAAATGTCCTAATGTTTTAAAATCCATTTTAAGATGTCTTAAGCCATTTTTAAGATGTTTAAAATGGTTATAAATTAAAATAAATTCAATGCACCTTATTTTCTCAAGGCTTCGTTTAGTTCAGAAGACAGTTACACCAAATTATTCTGAATAAATAATAGATGGAAAATTTTCTAAATTTTGTCTTTTTACAAAAAGATAGCAGAGTTATTTGTAAAAAAATTCAGTTTTGTGGATTATCAAATGATTTTTGTTTTAACAATAGAATATTTATTATTTATTTTATTCCAAGCCTCTGGATTATTATTCTAAATATTTTATGGTATTTACCTTTTTTTGGTCTGTTTAAACAGGATTATTTAAACAGACCAAAAAAGGTAAATACCATAAAATATATAGAATATTTGGTTGGTTTTGAAGTAACTTAACACATCCGAAACGTCATATGTTTGTTTGTATTTTACTTTCGCCTTTAAAATTATTTTATCAACACCTTCCAACGTTTTGATTGTATTATAACGTTTGTTAGTACGTTCTTATAAAATCGTTAAAATGTTAAAAATTATAAAGAAATTACATGTATGTTATATCATTAATCGTATTAAAGTAGGATTAATATCATAGAATGTTTTACATAGTTTATATAAAATAAACATAGACGATAATTTGAATAACTTACAATAATTTTAAGATAAGATACATTCAAATGAACTCAACTATTCCGTTTCAATTTTAAACATACGTAAACAATATAACAACTCTGAACATTTCTCCACAATTAGACAAATCTAAAATTTATTAAAACATTTTTTAAGATAAGATAATGTAAGACTTTGGGTTGATACAACCTTGCTTTGTTATTCATAACTGTACATGTTTGTCGACTCCTAATAGTGAAAAGTCCAGTAACTGGGAATTCCAGAGGGCTTAGCTTTACTTTTTTATACTAATTTCCATGTTTTATAACTCAGATTGAATTATGTACTGGATTAAAACCTTGTAAAAAATAACAGATGTATGACCTTTAACATGTCAATGTTATTTAAATGGTTAAAGATTTTAACTTTGATTGGCCATTGTGTTGGATAGAGCCAACATACAGACCTGCGCTTTGCGCCAATCTTCTTCAGTTATCAAGGCCTTTAAGATGAGGTGTCACTCAATAGGGGTTCTCGTTTAAAATTTTCGACTTACCACCAAAATACCCTATTTTAGGGGAGGAATTGAAATTTACGATACGCCAAAAAAACTCCATTTTTGTTCGTGTTAACAATCCCCAAAGCAAATCTGTCTATTTCCATTAGTACAAAAAAATAATAATAATAATGGGGGGGCTTTTATGACACCTGGTATAACTACTCCAAGTGGAGTGTTATCTAGGAAAACTATAAAAAAACCACAAAGAGTAATACAATTCCATTATAGTAGTAGGTACCCCATTCAACACTTTTTGGACTGAACCCAAATTTAGAGGAAGTATAATGGCTTTAGAATGTCTCATATGCCGGCTAGTTCAGGTTCTACGTCTTCTGAAACCAATAACAGGAAGATGCAGTAAATTTAAATAAAAATTTAAAAATTTTTAATAAAAACTGAGCAGCGAAAAAAAACTGAAGTAAAACCAAAATTTGACCCTACCTTACAAACGGGTAACCTATTCTATGTAATTAATTATGTTATCTTATTTAAATAAATAAATATCAAATAAAATCTTGTTTTATACTTATAAATAGTGGATTCCTTGAGGCCAATATTAATGTATTTCCTCTAACTTTCTCTACATTACAATTAATTTATTACGTCATTAATATTTATTTCGGTTCAATATATTTATAATGCGTACTTGAATATTGCCTACTAATACACTCAAAATTCTAAGATCAGCTGTATACCTTAAAAATATTTCGATTGTTTTTCCCACAAGTTTTATTAGTGCGTGGCAGAATCTTGAAAGTTAAGAATCTATACTATTACTTTCATTCATCTATTCACTATACACCGAATGTCCTTTTACATCTTTTTCAAGAGTAATCATTTACATCAAAAGTCGACTAACAACTAAAGATGAGGAGTGTCGGTGGCCCTTTAACGCATCAAAATTTTGGGGTTTATAGTACACATAAGTAGTTATCATTTCTTGGTGTTTATTACATTATCACATTTAACTTTAAGCTATAAAGACAAGTCTAAAGAACCAAGATACAACCACAGTGAGTAGAAGTTTTTTTAAAGATTAAATAGGCTTACAACTTAAAGATAAAAAAGAGTGTTACTATCATTCACTTTTTCAATCAGTACATCTATGAACATTACGGAAAAAACCTTAAAAGTAATTTACGTGCATTAGATTTAACATCAGCTAATGCATTTTAGTCAACAGAATCTTATATAAACATTCCTAAAAAGTTAGTCAAAATATAATATTAAAACCAATTATGTCAAAAATGTTACCTTAATATCGTTATTATTTTCAAAGTTGAGTTATTCAAGTTTATTATACAATTTAAATTTCCATTGCTTGGTTGTAACCACGAAAACACGATGATGTTTACTCATTTGGTATATTACAAATTATACACTGCATGTTAAACAGTAAAATTATTTAGTCGACCAGCTACATGCTTTATAAAGTCTACTTTCAGTTTTAGGTGGAAGTAATAGTTTAAATATTTAGTTCAATCTGGTTAGATCAAATTGTTTATCAGTACAATTGTTTTTATTTTAATGTTGATGAAATTAACTATTTTTTTAACAAGCGGCTTTAGTTGCTATGTAGTTAGGTATAGTAAACATAAGTTATTTGATAAAATTTGTTTTTAATTTATAAATTATTTTTAAATAAATTTATGTTTACGCAATGCTCTAAACTGGAAGTAGATATTCGATTATTTTGTTGCATCTATTTATAGTAAAACATGTGTTTACAATGTTTATTCTTTTAACCCTAGAAAAATAGCGTACGTAAAAATTACTTGTAGTGCCGACATTTTGTCCAATCCCCTTCATCCCTTTCCTCTACCTGTGTAGCCTTTCAGCAGTGTTTTGGGCAGTTAGTTGCCATTGAGACTGGTTGGTGGATACGTTCGTCTGTGTTAGTTTGGTACCGATTTTACTCCACTACCTAAACAACACGTAAAGTTTACGTGTCGCTAGTTTTATCCTGTTAAAACCACGTGATGGAAATAAAGTTGTTCCTCAGAAAGGAAAAAGAACCTATTGTTCATTTTGTGATTGGAAAAATAAGAGGATGTCAGATACTAACTGTAGCTGCAGAAAGTTATCTGTGGTGAATATCAAGTGAAAAATTCCCTCGGAGTGTATCGGTTAAGAAAAAATTAAACGTATGAAATGAATAATAATTACTAATACAAATTATTTTATAAAGTAAAATATCATATAATTTGTTAAAGTTATTTATTTTAAATAGTGAAGATTATTCAATTTTTATATGTAGCTATAATTTATTTACCATTTTCCAGGATGCATACAGGTGTTAGAGGTTACACGTCAATATTACGTGTCGCTAGTAATAACGACATTCTGATTAACGCTACTGTTCTTGGGTCAAATAGTACAGTGTTAAACGTTTTGTAATAGTTCAAGAGTGTATGGTTTCAATATCATACGATTTCAAAACAGTTAAGGTTAAACCTAAGCAGTAGCTAGTAATACTATTTATTACATAGTCGAATCTAGTCGCAGAAACATTGGTTGAGTAAAACAAGTCGATTGCATGGAAGGTTTATTTTTATTACACACATTTTGATTGTTTAATGTACATGTTCCTACTATAATACAAACATTTAACAGTATTAATTTATTTGTTTGAATTTGTTAATTATAGCTTATCTAAGTTTGCATAATAAATTGTGGGAATTTGTTTGAATAGTTGAATGGAGATTGACTCGACTATAAGTCAGGTTGATGTCAACCCAATCAAAAGTTTGAAAACCGATTTGTATGCGAGACAAGCTCATCGATTTAAATTATTTAAATTTTATTTATACAATACCTTTTGTACATGCTGTAATTAAAGCTACTGTTAGTTATACCAACTATAAGTAATAATAATTCGACCACGCAGCTGAACCGCTGACGTGAGTTGAAATTAAGTTCAAATTACCAAAATTAAGTTTATGTTTTAGGGTTTCGACCAACAATTTGGGAAATAGGTCTATTAACGTCGGTGCTGAATAGCTGCAAAATGGTTAGCACTCCATTCCGCATATTGGGAGTATCTTCAATACACAATGCATAGCGTGCTTCGCACGCCATTTCGCATATTGGGGGTATCTTCAATACACAAAGCATTGCGTGCTTCGCACGCCAACCCCCATATCGGGAGTATCTTCAATACAAAATGCATTGCGTGTTTCGAACGCCAACCCCACGGTAGAATCCACAACCACTTTGAACCGGGTACTTCTATGGTATTTTACGTTTTGATCGATTTTGGGGGAACCAAGCAAGCTGTAGGTCACATAAAAAAACAAAATGTGCAAAATAACGTCCTACACATATATTTGCAGAAAAATTCAAAAACAAATTCATTCTCGTAGGAAAAATCTCAAAAAAACTGTTACGTCCTGTCAAAAAACGAGCTTCCCATTGTTGGATTTTTTTGGCTAGCAAACTTGTCTGAGCGTCGTAGACAACGAACATGTGTACCAAATTTGTACCAAATCGGACTTAAAATGCGGCCGCTAGAGTGCGAAAACATATGTTCAAACATATATGATTTTTAATTACATCCCAAAACGTTTTCTGGGGACCATGGTTGGTGCTCATTTGCTACTCCCGACCTTGGGTAACCATAAGGGCCACTGCAATAGCTCATTTTTCCTATGGAAATTCGCTAATAAATATATTTAGGTGTTATCCCTAATACAAATAAATTTTGAGTTTGAACAACTTTTACTTAATTAAACAAAATAAGCTAAACTGTCTTAAATTTAAATAAAACTAACTCAAATCTAATCTGTTAAAACAAAGCATAAAAAGTTACTCTTTGATTAATAATAAATAAAATACGTTAACTAAAACCATACTAGTTGACCCCCCACAGACATTCTGCGGTATTATTAACTTTAGTAAGTGAGCGAATAAAAAGCATGATATTTTAAGTACATAGATTTAAAACTGTTTGTTGTGATAAGTTCTGTATTTATGTCACAATTTATTACATCAAAATGGCCTGAATCTAAGTGCCCTGTGAATACTATTTAATCAATATTATATAAAAGCCAAATACCACTCATTCACTGACTCACTCATCACGATTTCTCTAAAACTACTGAACGGATTAGAACGAAATTTGGTATGCAGCTTCCTCTATTGACGTAGGTGTTCACTAAGAAAGGTTTTCAAAAAATTCAAAATTTTACAGGGGTTTGGGGGGTCAAAGTTACTAAATCACGATTTCTCAAAAACTACCCAACGGATTGGTATTAAATTTGGTACGCAGCTTCCTCTAGGACCATAGGTGCTCGCTAAGAAAGGTTTTTAAAAATTCGAAATTTTAGGGGGTGTTTGGGGAGGGGTCAAAGTTACTAAAAAAACCACCAAACGGATTGGAATGAAATTTTGTATGTAGCTCCTTCTAGGGTCCTAGGTGCTCGCTAAGAAAGGTTTTCAAAAATTCGAAATTTAAGGGGGGTTTGGTATTATTAAGGGGGCAAAGATATTAAAAAAACCACAGAAAGGATTGGAGTGAAATTCGGTATGTGGATCCCTAGGTGCTTGATAAGAAAAGTTTTCAAAAAAATATGATTTTTGGGATTTGGGGGATCTAAGTTACTAAAAAAAAACCGAATGCATTGGATTGAAATTTGGTATATAGCTTCCTCTAGAGCGCTAGGTGGTCGCTAAGAAAGGTTCTAAAAAAAAATTTAATTTGTTTTGGGTTTTAGGGGGATCAAAATTACTAAAAATCCCATAAGAGATACATAGTGTAACATATTTATTGATATATATATATATTTTTTCTTTTCAATATATATTTAACTTTGATTTGTATACCTGTGCAAAGCCCAATCGGGCAGTTAGAATATATGATTTAGGATAACTTGTGTTTCTTCCACAGATTTTGTATTCAAAATAAACGTTTACCAATAGGCCTTAGTTAAATGCACTTTTTTAATATTTTTCTTGAACGACAATATGTTGCATGTCAGTTAATTAATAATGACAGTTATAAACCTTAAAGATAATAATTAGCCATTGAGCTAAAGAAAATATGGAAATAGACACCATGTCTTGTTGACAGCAATTAGACGTGTTACTGTGCAATGAGACGTTCCTAATTATATCATGTCGTATCCATTAGCATCGTACACAGACGTTGTCCCAGTAAGCCTTACACGTCTTTATATGTAAGCCTATGTGATTATACTGATAATACTTACAAGATCGTATACGCAGCATACTTCACAAAGTAATTATACAATATTTGTATAGTTATTTAGATTGTATACGGCTCACTTTATTCATTTTGTCATGTATAATATACCGTGTTATAATTATTTTTGTATAATTAATTGTTCTTGTTTTGATTGGTTATGTATCATTTTAGTAGTTATAAAGTTGTGTTTGTTTGAATAGCAACTTACAGACGGACATTTGTCCATGTAACTGAGTTTGCTTAGAGATTATTTTATTTTGTTATTTGTATAATGTAAAGATTTTGGAAAATAAATTCGTTATTATTATTATTATTATTATTATACCGGGAGTTCGGAAAGTCTGAATACGGTTTAATATTTCGTATATAAGGAAAATTTGAAGGTAGGTGTGATTAAGGAACCTACTCTATGTAAAAATAATATTTTATTAAGATTTCAAAAAATGTATCCTGAGTGTAACTTTGTTTTTTTAAATGAGAAGGTGGTCATGTGATACGTCATTTCGATGTAGAATTTTGAGAGAAAACCAACGGTGAAGGATTCACTTCCATGTCTTTAACCGATTAAAAATGGCGGCCAAAAAACACCGAAATCGTGTTTTCCAATTTTGCCCCATTTTGCTGTACAATTTTTATTTTTTTACTAATTATTATTCTTTTTGTATTTAGCATTAAGTAAGCTTTCAAACTATATGCCACACAACAATATTTGGGGGTATTTCAAATTTTTGAGTTACAGCCATTTTGATGTTTTCAAAATTGATTTCGAGTGTTTCAACCAAATATCGTTGTGCGGCATATCGTTTGAAAGCTTATTTAATTCTGAATCCAAAAAGAACAATAACAAATATAAAAAATATTTATTTTTTATTATCAACAACTTTGCTATTTAATTTTTTCGATAGGAGGTCAACTTTATTTCAAATTGCAAAAAACCGTAAAATACCACTTTCAACCCTTAAAAATTCACCCCTTCTCCATTTTTTCGACTCCAAATTATTTTTCCCGTCATCGGAACAATATTTTGCTCCTCTTCCAGAAGTTGTTAATTTTTTTCTCGAAAATGCATCAGCACTGGTCTACTTGTTCTTTACTCAAATTGGAATGCCAAACAACAACACTCATATGAAATAAAATGCCAGAAATATAATGTCACAATATTTATGGGTTTGAATCCAGTAGAAATAAGTCTTTTCATAAATTAACTATCTCTTACTTCCCTCCATAAATAACTTTCAACTTTCGCCAAGACTTTTAAACCTGATAAGAACGTGACCGAATTAGAAATGTACTAAACGAAAGGTTAACAAAAATACTTAATGTCATAATATGTATTCCTCCCTTTTTTATCTCTACAAGTTATTAGAAGAATCTTCATTTCATACATTGTATTTTATTTAAATTGTATACTATAGTTTTACACGGTTAGTTTCATTGGCCATACGTTTTGAGATTTAATCACGCTTTAAACAAATTTCACTTAAATTAGGACAGCCTATAAGTAATGTACAATCAGTATTTTAAGTTAGATTCGGTTATGTTAAATTATATACATTCGCTTTGGACTATTTTTTTGTTAATTAAAGTCATAGTACATGTTTCACTAATGCCATTTAATTTATAAGTGCTCTATATGGCAAAAGTTGTTCGCTTGGAAATGTTTATGTGTTTTATCAAAAATATGCTTCTAGTAAGTACAGTTAAACAAAACGGAAAACATTTGTATCAGTTTTTAAAAGTACTTACAATGAAAGTACTTTTAATAGATGATGAGTGTGTAGCAGACGTTGAGCCACTTAAGTACTAATACAAACTTTATAGAGTTCAGTATTTTATTTTTTAATAACTATTAATTACCTTATTTAGAGGTGATGATGTCGAACAATCCTTATGATTGTTTTATTTTTTGTACTCAATTACTAAATTTGTAATTTAGATGTGATATAAATAAATAACTTCAAAATTATTTAATTTGTGGTTTAACTGTGTATAATTGGGAATAAATTTGAGTAACATTTTAACTATTATAATTAATAATTTATAATAGTTGTTTTATGTTTAACCGAAAATCTATATAATTTACTTAATCCGCTATGCACTTACTATATTTAAATCTATACAAATAAAATAATAATTTTTGATCTTTATATTTTTAAAGTAACATAATTATCACTAGTGTTTTATTCATTCACATTGAAAACACATCTTTGTTAAATCAAGTTTGCGTTGATAACATATAAAGACCAAAAATAACAACGATTAAGACTAAAAACTATTATTTCATTACTACTTTAACGCTTCAGGTAGTACAGCAAGCAATGTTTTGATAAAAAATTTGTCATGGAAGCTCTCATGTAGGCCTATAGTTTCCTTAGGAATGGTCAGGACACTGCTTTGTGAAATGCTAGTGAAGCCTTCCATGTTTTCATAAGAATACAGTTGTCGGTCGTCTTCATATTCAACTATTTAAAAAAAATGAATGGTTAACGTTTGGAATCATTGATATGTATCGTCAATATATTTTTATCGAACCTAAAAATGAAAAGCCAATAATTTCAATAAAAATACAAACATTAAGTACCATGCGAATTTCCATGTATAATATACGTTTTAAAAAGTATTTAACACAGTAGAACTCCAATTATCCGGATTAATTGGGACCGGACCCGATGCGGATAATCAAAAATCCGGATAATTGGATTTTTCTCGAAAAAAGGCCGTTTTTAGGAGAAAAACTTTTAAACAAAACACAATAGAGAACATTTACGGTATTTATTATGAAAAAACAATATCAATGACAATGTTCACATTACGTAATAATTACAAATAACACTAAATCACTGTAAAATACATTATTTTTTTAACATACCAGGCAGAGTCTGCTGTTTTGCTACCTTAAATCGATTACGCGCCACCAAGTCTCGCATCCGTTTGACTATGTTCTTATTCAAATATGATCCGGATAATTGGCGATTCGGATAATTGGAGTCTGGATAATTGGAGTTCTACTGTATTTTGCAATTTTATTTTGTATAAAACGAGGAAACAAAATATGCTAGCACTGAATTCAATCTCCTTGCTACTCTTACACGCATATTTTAAAATAATCTTTGAATAAAGGTATATGGCTAATCATAACCTAAGCTAAGGTGGCAAACAACATTAAATTTACAAGTTCATGATATAACACAGGTTTAAGTAAAAGTTAAAAATAACAAACATTACTAAAATGAAAATCACTGTATACTTCAGTCATCGTGTTTGAAATAACTTAACATACCGTACTTTTTTTTGTAATACAAAAAGTAATAATTTAATATATGAAGTGTTGTCTTATTTGCTAGGCCTAATTAAATAACTATAAGATATTTCGGTTATTGATATATTAAACATTTAGGCTTTTTCTGAAACTTAAAAAGCCGGAGACCCAAACAAATTTACTCCTAGCAAAACAGAAGCTGAAGAACAATTAATTATAATCTGTTTTTACAAAGGTTTAAGGTAAAAATATATATTTTTATGTATTAAGTTTTAGATTTTATCAACCACTTGATATCATCAAAAATACATTTGTAACTCTAATTCTCACCACGTCCAGAATTCATCCCATTTTATAGAAGCAGTGATATCCTGTCACGTACTAAAGTTATTCACGTTAAACAGCGCCAGGTGGAAATGCTTGTTTTTATTTTCCCGAATAAATTATACCATTCTAATAGCACACGTTATGGCAAACAGTAAACATTATGATGAACGTAAAAAGTGCAATGCACACAATACAGGACTAAACGTGGCATAAAGTATTTTGTATTTTTGTTTTCTTTACAACATACGTAATAATTGCAACATACATAATTGTTATTATTATTATTGTTGTTAGTTTGTTTACATTCTCAACGTTAACCTATTGTTTCTTATATAACTGCCCTGACTAAAAGCAAATTACATTATAGAAATTATTTAAATGTTGCATCGTCAATTATCATTTAGTGAAAATTGTTACTCAAATATTGACCAAACCAACTAAGTTACTTCTAAGGTTCTACTGCTGTGTATAAAGTTAGCACAGCTAGTAATTATGTAGTAGTATGTGCAGCAGTTACTACGGAACAGCTATGTGAAACGTATTACAAAATTATCTACAAGAAAAGTACTTCATTTATTCATTTTTGGAATTCTAGCCACTGGAACTGAATTTTTTACAATAATTTAGGTTACGTACTTACAGTCTTTCGTCAGTTCAAAAATAAAAGAAATTGACAAAAGGCTGTAAGGTACGCAACCTAAATTATTGTTAAAAGTATTTCGTCAATTCGTTGAATTTAGTTCACTTTTCATTTAATTTTTTTTTTTTTTTTTTAATAACAATGGGAAATAAATAATCTTTCATCACTACCATTGTTTTGACAAAACTGTCTATATTACCTCTTAGATCTTTATATATATATATATAAGGTTATGCAATTTTTTTATATTAGGAGTGGGCGGTTTTCAGATCTGCATTACAGGAATGATTACTTGTTTAGGCATAGGCTAATAACAAAGTTTTCGTAGAAAGACCAAAATTACCAATATATTCAAAATTTTACTCTGTAGTTGCACCTAGAATATATAACAAACTTCCAGAAAATATTAAAGCCTGCACACACTTAAAACAATATTTAACTCTTTTAAAAAGCTGGCTTTTTGGCATGGATTGAGGTTTGGTATAAATAGGAATACATTATTATTCTAATTTTATTTGGATGCGTGTGAAATGAGTGTAATAAATGTGTTAGGAGTATGGAAGTGTTTTCTTTTTTTTTTAATATTTGTGTATAGTGTTGTGTTACGTTTTTAAATGTTAAACTTGTAGCTATGAATGTGTATATGTAGGTATGAAAGAGAGTGTGTATGGTTTATTATGGTATGTGAGTGTGTGTTACGTATGTGTAATTTTAACAAAGTTGTATTTATGTTATGAATGCAGATCTTTTGGCCTAATTAATTAATTATCAGAGAACAAATTATTCTTGTCTTTCTTTTATTTATATTTGTAATCAATTTTTAATTTAATTTAAATTTATTAAGAATTTAACTGCTCCCGATGTCATCCTAAACTCTGTGTTTTTTTTCTTTTCTTCTTTTTTTATTTTAATTGAGAGATATGCAGCCTTAAAACGCGCAGACCCATGGAGGCTGAATTATTCATTCCTTTTTTCTCTTCTTCTTCTATTTTTTTTTTTCTGTTGTGTATATTAAGTTTTTATTGTTGGGGTTTTTTCTCTTTTGTCTATTTTATAGTATTTAATGTATTTCTTCTTATGTTTTTTTCTGTTTTTGTGTATATTAAGTGTATTATTGTTTTAGTCTTTAGAAGTAATATTGTTTTGGTTTTTTCTCTTTTGTGTAGTTTATAGTATTTAATGTATTATTGTGTCTGTCTTATTGTAATAAAAGGAATGAAAAAAAATAAAGAAATAAATATATGCTTTAATGGCTTTGGAAACATAAAAAAAAACATTGAATTATTTATATTTCGTTTATTTATTTACAAGGAATTCAATTAACGTTAACGATTATTTCAGAAAGCAATTTTAAAACATTTCAAACTAAATTATAATACTCGTAAAATATTTTGAAGAAAATGTGTCTTTACTATTGTTAATATTACATAGATACAGCTTAATATTTAATTTGATTATTCTTGTATTCTTTATCGTTAGATATTGAATAAAACAGAGTATATTTATTTGTATTGATACTGAAGGAATTCAAAAAGCCTTTAAAATAAATTTAATAAGTATTGTGAAGTCGCAGAACGTAGCAGTCTGTGTATAAAAATACAAATTTTGTGTTAAGGTATTTTAACAACTTTTAAGTCATGCTAAAGACAACCCAATCAAAACTTGGAAAAGTAATTAGCAAGCGAGACAAGTTCATCCATTTATATCTCATCAGAGAAGAGGATTCTGTAATCGCAGTATTTTTTAGCTAAAGATTTTGTATTTTACATTAGTAGTACATAAATATTAGATACAAACTAGTCATATTTGAATTACGTAAATCCAAATAATAATTTGTGTTAAGTTTTAATAAATTATTAATACGTTATAGATCAAAATAAGTTAAAAGATTTGAAATTAGATAAGTTAGTAAACTTCATCAGTACATAACTGATGATTAAGCCGGAGTTTGTTTTTAAATTGCAGTTTAATTTAAACAGTAGATGTATGGAAAGGTTTGAAATGTTTGTGTTACAACAAACAATGATAAAACTAGAAAACAATAATAATAAATCTCATAACAAAAATATACCTAAAATTATGGTCATGCAATTAATTGACATAAAAAACACAAATAGTGCAAAAACACAAAACTAGAAGTTTAAAGGTTCAATATAGGTCAGAAACTAAAACAGAATATTTTATTACATATTAGATTAGGATTATTATTTTAGCTAAATGACACTTTTATATATATTTTTTATTAATTTTTTTTCTGAGGAAAATATTATTCCTGTTTTGCTGTAATCCAAATTGGTTTCGTACGATTTGTGTATACAAGGGTGCTGAAAAGTCCGGAGGCACCCCAGTAACTCTTTAGTTAGTGGGTAGAGAAAACCCAAATTCATAAAATGTTCATAAAGCATACATAAGGGACAACTTTTCCCTCATATCCAAAATTGGAAATTTTTTGGGATGCTAAAATATTTTAAATGTAGACCCATATCGTGTGACCATTCATTTTAAAGGTATTGATTTAAAGAAAACCAATAAACTAAACTAGAGATATCTACTTTAACCCCCCTGAAAATGGTGGTAGTTTTTCATCGATGATTTTGAGGGGTCACACGATAGGGGTCAATATTAAACAAATTTGGAACCTCGAACAATTTTAGTTTTGAATATGAGGGGAAAGTTGCGTCGTACATAAAAGTAAAATCGTATGCCTTGTAAACATTTTATTAATTTGGCTTTTCTCTATTCACTCAGTAAACATTTACAGGAGTGTCTCCGGACTTTTCAGCACCTCTGTTAATTAAATTAGGACCTGCAAATAAAAATACTTTTTTAAATTTTTGTTCTTCAGGTTATGACAGAATATTGTGAATCTTTCGCTGTGAGGGAAATAGGCTATGCGAAGCTTGCAAATATTAAATTATAACCTGCAAGTAAAAGCACGTATGTACTTTTATGTATTTTTTATTTATTTGTATTTTTTTATAAGGTTTTGACAAAATATTCTTCCTCTTTTGCTGTAGGTTAGATTGGTTTTGTAGGAGGTGTGAAAATATTAAATTATGATCTGCAAATATAACTAATTTTTAGGTTTAGTGGATCGTAATAAAAGTAATAAACGTGGATCGTAGTGTCTACTATTCGTAGTACTGTTTATTGCGGGAAATAAAAACAGGAATAAATACGCCAAAGCAGTTTCACCACGTACGGTTCAACTTAAACTACTTCAGTACATGAAAGGGTATAACTACTTCCGGATGAATCAGACATGACGAAATATACGTTAAGGAATATATGTTTCCTGATTTCAGGAATTTTATCAAATCTGTCGTGAAAAACTATTTTCGAAGTACTGTTTCGTATTATCATTTTGTTACGTAAATGTAGTACGCTCAAATCTTTATTGAAAGTTAGTTGTTAATTTACAATTTAAAACAATTAATTGTTAAAGTACAATCGTTATTCAAAACAATTTGGAAAGCAAACCTTAACAAATTTTCGAAAGTGGAATATTAACAATATTGACTAATATCTGCAATTATTACCAACAATAATTCAAACAAGGAATCTAATTGAAAAAGAACGTAAAAAGTACAAATGTGATCACAATAAAATAACTATTATCTGTAATACTATTAAAGAAAGTTAGTTGGTTCGGCCTAACTTTTTATTCCTCATTAAAAACAACCTCACTGTTACTTACATAAGCCATATGTCAAAAATATTGTAAACTCTTAACGTTTGTTTTAGTTCTTTTACATGTACATACATATGCATCCATTCTTTTTTTGTTTGAAAATAAATAGTGCAATCATGTAGTAAAAAAATAAGTAGAGCAATGACTGCATAAAGTTTACTTACAGTTTTAAGTGCTTGTAGAGGTTTTTAGTCAAACATTATTAAATATCCACTTCACTTAAACTTCTGACTTATTTTGTATAACTTAATGAAATGAAATCTATTTATACTATATAAGATATCTAAATAATACTTCTTACAAAAGTTGAATTATAAATATAGTAAGATCGTTATATAAAATTAGATTATTTCTATTCAATAGTTAATTATGTGTTCGCTTAGCTTATTACTTATTGCTGTTTTTATTCATAATTTATTAAAATAAGCAGTATTAAATTTATCCATAAACTTTATACCGAAATTTTATTTCTTTTAACATCAAACATTTACAAACTGCATTATTGAAAATGTTGAAGCCTCTAAAACTCAAAGTTTAGAATCAAAAAACTTAAAATAGGTAAAAAGTTATTACAGAATTATAAGAAATACTATAGTATAAAAAATTGTTGTTTCACAAGATTTAAATAAAGCTTACGTAGATAATGTACATCTTTAAAAACCAAACTCTAGTAATATTCCTTGATATATATTAGGAATGCGCGAAATTGTCGTTAAGTGTATATATTGATACTTTTCCTGTTTAAAAAATATATCCCTTATATGACGAATCATATTTTTCCTTATAACAACTAGTTAAACACAGATTAAACCATTAGATTAAGAAATAGCCGTCATCGTTGCGTTGAGCTGTTTAACACAAAAAGGATTAAGGTTATAAATAAAAGGAGTTGTTCAAATATAAACTTATGTTATTTTAAAACCGAACATGTTTAATAAAATGTAAACATCAATAGAGTGCAATGTAAGTGTAATGTTAACTAAGGATAGAAATTGTTACTACAAAATTATATCCTATAAATTGCTTTCGAGGAATTAAAAAGGATAAAATCATCCCCAAAACTAGTTATACAAGACAAGTTTTGTGTTATATTTTAAATAAATAAAAGGTTAAAACCTTTTCAGAAGAATTTCTGGTAAAATATTTTTAATTAAAGGTAAAAAAATATGTAAATTACTTAATTTTGCCTTTGTTTTCTTAAATGAATTATTTAATTTAGGCTTCATTTTATTAAGCAATTTTTATAAGGAAAATGTTATCTTAAAATTAAATAATTTTTAAGTAAAAGAAAATAACTCTTTATAACTTGAAGAGTCCATATCAGCACGTGCATGAACTGTAGAATCTCAGCAAAACTCGTATTAGGCATTCATAGAAATACATGTGTTTGATTTATTTTCTCAACGTGATCCTTGTATTCATTCTCGGAAACGTAATAATGTAAGGGTGTCAATAAAATATTGGTTGTATATTTCAATAAGCTACGTGTTTGTGTATTACTTTATTGACAAGAATAATTGATTTTACTAAACCAAATATTTACAAAGTTTTGTTAAATTATTTTTAGTAACAAAACTAATGAAGGGTTTTAAAGGTACTTTATGAAAACTTTGAATATAAATATATTTTTTTATTTACACAGTAAACTTATTACTGGTTCCAGGGTGACATGGTCAGGAATCAAATTCGGTTTCGTAATAGCTTTGTTGCTTTTTGACAACGCAATCAAACTTTTTAAAGATAAATCTTGTCTGGCGACTTTTTTGGCAGTCAATTTCCTTCTGACAAATAAAGCTACCAAATGCAATTCCCACACAAGAATAAACTACTTTACAAATGTAAATTGTATAGATTATACACTTCTTTCAACTAAGTTAACATTTACCACTTTATGTTAAGCAACGACGGTAAACATGCATTAATATAAACAAATAACATTACCAATACTTATATTTAATACTAGACTTATATAATAATCAGAAAATATATTCCTAGCATTATATGAATGACTTAAAACAAATTAAAAAATTTATGAAAAACAATGTAAATACGAAGATCTAGCTCAATTAGTTTGTTCTACTATAAACGCTATTTCATAGCTCTACTTAAGTAGAGTTAATTGCAAAAAGCGTAAACAATTTAAAGCAAAAAAAGCAACATCTATGATCTTACTAATTAACATAACTGTATACATTTTATAATAAAGTTAACTTATATTATTTATTTTTGGAATTTTAGCCACCAGAACTGATTGTTTAACGGTAAATTAGGACACGTACCCTACACTCTTTTTGTCAGTACCTTTTGTTTTTGTAGGTGGATTACTAGTTTCAACCTTGCATCCAGGTCATCTTCAGATCCATGAAGGTGAGTCCGTTCACATGAACTTCGTCGTAACAACACATATACACGGACACATAAAACAACAGTTAAT
>JAGFPH010001483.1:0-12165 GCA_018207615.1 Philaenus spumarius
TGTGAAAGAGCTTGTTTCGCATGGCCTTAACATTTACCTGATCTGTTGTAGCTCACTGCTAGATTGGCAGCAAGGGGCCATGTGAAAGATCTTGTTTCTCTTGGCCTTCACTTTCACCCGATCTGACGCCATACGATTTTTACATTTGGGGGTTCATAAAGGATCAGGTGTGTATGCCTCCTCTATCAGCTGACCTACCCGACTTAAGAAACAGGATTGAAGAAATATTGCAACAAATACTCCTGACACTCTGAACAAGGTTTGGGACGAATTCCTAACCATCTGGTATTAAGATCAAGAACGGAACAAAATTATTTTTACTTATTTTTAATTCTTTGATTTATTTTTACTTGTTAAAAATCAACGTATAACATCTTGTTGTGACAGTTTTATATTAATGATGGCGTTTGGTCCATGACTGTGTTAAAATTTTCTAATTAAATAATAAATCGTATGTTTCCCTTTTTTGCTGTTACGCATTACAACAGCAAGCAGATAGGCCTATATTGAAATGTGTATATAACGGGTGATAAAGTTAATCGGCTGCGATCGTTGAATTCCAGAAAATGTTATACTCTACATTAATATGAATTATTTATATTAAACAAATAAAAACATGTCGAACTAATTTCAACTTAATTCGAAGAAGGAACAGTTAAATTTAAGTGAGTTATTAAAATAATAAATTTATAAAACCTTAGGATAAAAATTTGTTTTCTAATAAAATTTACGTATAAGTTATCACTTATAGTCAGTGAATATGACACTAAACGTAGTTTGGGGTTATATATTTTTTGACATTATTTGGAAGACGTATATATAAATGATTTAATACTATTCTGCACATAAAGTAACATCGAGTAAATTTGTTTTGCTCTCTGTATTTTCTTTTCTTTGCGAAATCACAATGATGTATTGTAGACATTAAGTGAAGTGTGTCGTCTTCTGCTGAGTGTAATATCTTGCTAAGATATTGCAGTTTGTTTATAACATATAAAATACTAAGTAGACAGAAGAGCTTCTTATTTCTCTACTATAACAAGAACGTCCTGTCAATCACGCAAAAACTGTGGCTTACGCATGCGTCAGGATTCAGGTCACCATAACCCTACCCCGATCCAAGTGCCTTTGGCCGAGTATACAATAATCTGTTTACACTATCGGTGTCGCGAGTGTAGATGAGGAGCGAGAGACAAAACCACGAGTCGCAGTTGGGGTTAGTGAACGAACCGGACAGTGGCGGAGTAATCTAGTTCTACTTATAAAAGAGTTTAAATCAAATTTGTAGTACAAGACGTATGATTGGACCGGTTGTTTTCTAGCCTTCTAAGAAAAATTGGAATACAAAACAAATCCTACATGCAATTTGTATAATAAACTTTACTGCCATTAAAACTAATGTGGTTGGTTTTTTAAAACTGCTGATTATATTGTTGGTTGCGAGACTAAGTTGTTGTGTTTGGCGTCAACTATATTTTGACTCCTTTAGAGACTCCTTCGTGTCATTTGGCCGCCCATAAAAGGGTATAAATGCTTAAAACCCCCGTTTTCGAAGGAAAAACACGTAATGGAAATGTGTTTCCAGTTAACTATAACCTAACTAAGTTAACGACTTTCCTATTTAATGTGTGTTTAAAAGGTCCGCCTTTTACCAACAAAATCAAAAATCCCTTTTTTGTACCCTTCAACCCTTTCCGGAAGGAGAAAATGTTTGCACTTATTTTCTACAGTGTTTATGACTAAAGAAACTGTGAACTAATGTATATTTATGAACTAATTCCAATGAAAAGTTGTACTACAAACTAATTTACTAAATAGCCAACGTACTTAAATACTGATCATGAATGTTATTCTCCCTTGTATAATAGTGCCATATTTTAATGAAGCAATGTTTCATAAGTACCATTAAAACCAAAGTACACACACTCTGTATTGGCAAATACAAATGTATTAGTAAGACTTGTATCTTTTTATGACTCTTCAGGTTTCATGTGAGCTGTCACCAGCGCGTGAGGGGAGGTTGTAGTTTGAGGCCGCGTAGGGACTGACAGAGACATTGTAGGGGAAACAGGAGCCTAACAACACACGAAACAGATGGAGACGGCCGCTTCCCCCACCACCTTACTGACGCTTAGACCCACTGCGCATCCAAACTCCACGGCTCACAAGAAACCTTTCCACTTATACACAGTGCCGTAGTTATTGCTTACGTAGTTATAGAGAAGTATCGCCGACTACAGTCGACTTCTTCAGGTTAAGTACTAACGCAAAACACTTAACTGAAAATCCGAGTATAATAATTGAAAAAGAATGAATAATAATACTACATAAAAATAAATACTACATAGTAAATAATACTGCATAAATGAAAATAAAAGCATCTGTGATCACATTTTACGTTAGCCCTATCCTAAGACCGGTAGAACAATGGTGGAAGTAGCAGTGATCAGTTCATATACAGTATAATAGTATATTCTTTACAGCCTGTCCGTCGGGTAATCGCTTATGTCATATCTGAATTTCTTCTAATATATGCAAGCAAATCCTTTCGTTTCGTTGATTAATATTTGTAAATAAGTCTCGATGTCTGTAGGTATGCTTTTGATTAATAATTATAGGTTCTATAAATAGTGTGATTTCTGTGTATTTACTTTTTTATTTACGTTTGAGAAAATGCTCTTTGAAACTTTATTAAAACCAGAATGCAGTTTGGTCTCTACATTTATTTATTTGTCTAGTAGACTAACATGCTTGCTACAAGGCCCCAACAAAGCTGATGTGGCCGTTCAAAATAATACTATACTTTACAATCAATTTGAAGCACACACACAACACATATAAATTACTTATTCAATACGGATCATAGAAAAAACAAACCTAACACATTTACAACAACAAATAGCTAGATAGCCCGGACTTATGTATTTAATTGATATTGATCTATATATCTGAAACTAAAAACTTAACTTGTTCCTTCCTGCCACAGAACCGACTGGCCTCTATATATCTTATTGCAGTCGTCACAGGACACCATGTTATACTTCACTATTTGAAAACTTGTCATTGTTATTGGGTCTACTGTTCATGAAATTAATATAATATATTGTTTGAGTAGCGATGAGTTGACTTTATAACCTTTTTTGCGGATATCAAAGTTTAACATCATCTGCTTTAAATGTAAAATGCTATCCTGTCTTAAGATTTTCAGATTGTTTTAAATTTTTTTAATATAGATATGAAAACATTGACAAAATATTATTTTTCTTTATTAGTAAACTCAAAAACCTACTAATTAAAAGACAAACACGTTTTTTTGTAATTTCTACAAGTTTTTATTGTTGAATTACAAAAAATTGTGTTTGTCTTTTAATTATTATGGAATTCTACCAAGTACCTTCGGTCATCACTATCAAACGTGTCAGAAACCTACTTATTTCTAATAAACAAATTATTAATAACCTGTTTTGATGCTGTAATAAAAAAATAAAATTTCTAGAACTTTGATTGCCCACACTTTGAAACTAAGCTCTAGTTTGCGCCATCTTGTTTCTCTTTTAATACGCTTTATAAAGGTGTAATACATGACCTAATTTTATACTTGAAATTTATAATCCCCCTTCAGCCCCTAAGCCCTCTAAAATCATTGATGGTAAGGTATGTTCAAAAATTAGTCCTGTTATGCAACACAAGATATACACAAAGTTTTATGAAATTATTGTCAATAAAAAAAATAATGAAGGCTTTAAAGAACTTTACTTGAAGTGAATAAGCCCGTATGTGCATGTAATATAGTATATATCGAAATTAAATAGTTTAGCTTTTAATAATAATACCAACTTCTATCATTCAATTCTAAAATAAAAAAAATGTAAATTAAATAACTAAGTACATAAAGTAATGTTTAAAAATAAATTACGTTAAAAAGCTTTCAGAACCTTGATATTATTCGAAATCAAACATTTTAAAATTAAATGTAACGCCAACCACCTACCCTCTCAAATATTAGCTACTAAAAAGGACTTGTCTTTCAACTGCGTTAAACATTAGGTCGACACTACATTAAATTTCACTTGCAATAGTGTTACATTTCTATAAAAAGAGATAAGCCATTTCTATTTCTCTCAGGAATATTGAAATTCCAAAAAGAGAAGTTAAACTCCCCAGCTCAATGTAAAGGTATTCCCAGCACAATCTCTACCAGCAACTATGTTCCGAAACTTAAATTAGTTTTGGATTTATTTTTTGTATCTAACATTACACTTTGTTACGCTGCACTTAAGTAAATCCCAATATAAAGCTTTAGAAATATATGATAGTTTATATAATATAGCCTATTACATTCTATTACAAATCAAATTCATTTGGTGCCCGTTCTTTTGTAAATTTTTATAAATATATTCAGAATTTTTCTTTTCTCTTTCTGATAGCCACATGATGTTTATTTTTATTACAATTAAAAAAACTACAATAAAATTATAGATAATAAAATGGTTAAAATAGGAGTGTCAAGGTTTCGGTCATTTTATTTAAAAAAATATGAACAGATAATCGAAATAAGTTTTACTTTTTAACACGATTCGTAAGTTCCTAGGACAAAATCTAAAAAGCTATTTAATTATTTGCCGTATATTTCCAAGATATCATATAACCAAAAAAGAGATGAAGTTATTTAAAAATTATACCATTCTTTTGTGACGCAGTTTGCGATATTATTTATTGTTCTAAAGGACAAAAAAAATTTTAGACGGGGTGATTATTATGCCTTAGTAATTTTAGACCTTAGTAAAATTATAAAAAACAGCCACAGCCGGAGACCAGATATCTAGTCATATCTCGTCAGCTTGGAAGCGAGCCAACCTTCGTTTGCTTTACTTCCTCCCTCCTACCCTCAAACCACAGATATTATTAGCTATCTGGTCTCCCTAGCCTAGATTCGAACCCAGAATCTTCTGATCAGGAAGACGCAACGTTACCACTAGGCTAAGGCTTGATTAAAGAATTATTGCGATATTATTTCTTGTTCTAAAGGACAAAACAAAGTTTAGACGGGGTGATATTTATTTTACAAAAAAACTATTTTATAGGCTACACCCACATTATTTTTTGATAACTGTGCAATCTCTTGTTCTTCCTGTTGTCGTATTGTCAACTGCACCACAACACAGCACAAACAATAACGAAAAACACACAAGAAAAGGTTACCGTTTCGACACGGTCGTCAAAGTCACAAAACAAAAGAAAAAACAATTGTTAGATCAAATCATTCAATATATATGTATATGGTGTTTTTTAAAAGATAGAAAGCGATGCTTTAGATAATTTAAATATCTCAAGACTTCTTTATTTCAGATTGAATGTAAATGGAAGCTCTGCTTTTTAAGGAAATATTCTATTTGGGTTTTTTTATTAATAACAGACACTTATTTATGGAAAGGCTTGAGACAGTCATCATTTTTAAAGCAAAAACTATGAAATTTACTAAAGGTCATAAGCCAAATAAATATTTTCTGTAAGCCTACTTTAAATATATCTGCAATGCATCTATACCAAAATGAATTTTAGAGAAAAGTAAAGCATAATAAATGAGATTCATTGTTTAAAGACTGACAACATCTTTAGTAACAGCTAAGCATTTGATAACGAAGGCGTTAAGTTGATTTGGAAATTTCTGCATGAATGTCCTCCAAGTCCTACCTATTAAAATTCTTAGTAATGTGTAATGTGGGGTTTTTCCTTGTTAAAAAACTCGTTAGTTTTTTTATAATTTAGTTTTTGTTCATTAGAAAGTTGAACAAGTTTATTCAAGTTATTATTTGACTCAGCTTTCGAGCTGCCTCTGTGCCGTCGACTTAAAGGATAGATTTACTACTAATATTTGGAGGCAAATCGTTAATATAAATTAAAAAGAGTAAAGGAAACAACATTGATCAATGAAAACACCACATTTTACTCTCTTCCGGCTAATTTGAAAGATTAAATTATTATTATAAATGATTTTTCTTAGTTATCGGTCTTATAAATATATATGAATACAACAAATTTGTATTTCATCAAAGTTATAATACTTAAGTTTTAACAAAAGAACATTATGATTCATACAGTCAATGGCCTTAACATACAGTCAATAAAGATTTCGGAAGAGCCGAGCAGTACTCTGCGATGAATTAATCCCTTTGAAACCTCATGGTATAAAATCGCAAATATTTTGGCTGGCATTTTTACCAGGTCGAAAAAAAACTGTTCATTGACAAAAACATGATGGTTCTAAAAAAAAAAAAACACTAACAGTTGATAGACCTGTTTGATGATTTTTTTTTATCCGTTTGATAATCGTATTATAGACGAAAATTCGTAAAATACACAATTCATTAATACAATTAAATACTTAAACAAGTTCACTTTATAATGCTGTGTAGATAGATTATTACACATAGGCTATAGATTATTTTAAAATGGATTGATACCTGAAATTTATGTATATTAATTAATTAAAAATTTTATATAACTGGCTTTAAAATTAACATAAAATTTATAAAAAATACTACCTGTAAAACAATTTCACAATTAAGTAATTGGTATTATTAATTTCAATTTACAGCCCGTTGTTAAGAGTTAACCCTAAAAGTTACGGTAGTAAAATAACGGAAAACGGAGCGAGGGCCAGCCGATCTTTTGCCGTGGGGGTCATAAACTGTCAAAACAGCCAGGTAGGGCCAAAGGCCAGTCGACTCCCCAGAGCGGAAGTGATTCAGGGGAGGGGTAAGATTAAATGCATAGAGTACGACTCTAAACTAATTTCTATAGAAGATTTTTATGTTAGGTTAGGTTAGGTTAGGTTTTTTTTTAATTATAATTATATAAAGTGATAATACGACGAAATATTATAATTATACAAATATTATAATCATACTGTTATCGGCAAAATACTGTGACTAAACAGTTTAGGTAAGTCCTCTAGTTTTTTTTTTATTCTAATTATATAAAGTGATAATACGACGAAATATTATAATTACATAAATATTATAATCATACTGTTATCGGAATACATAAACGATAATTAAAACCTTTCCACCCCCACACCCACCGCACAGTAGAACAGGTCACTGATCCCTAGCCGGCTGGCCCTCGCTCCGCCAAGCCTCTGGCTGTCAAATTACCCTCGTCAAAGTTTTTAGGCAACTGGCCCTCGGCCCTGCACTCTAAAATAACAATTCAAGAATTTTAAAGCAATTTGTAAAACAAGGTCAAGGGTGTAAAATTAATCTTTGTAAGATGACTGTAAATCTTTCAATCTTTGTAAGTTATTAGTTAAGTAACTTTGATTTAGGTCGCAAAGTAAAATATGTATTACAAAGGTCGGCCGACTGGTGTTATTGTACATTCAAACAAGTAGGAGATATATGACAGTATTCTGTGTCAATAAAAACTACATACTCTAATATGATTAATAAGTTATAAAGTAGGCCTACTTATTGCCTACTTTATTTTCTTTATTACTTTATTAAAAGTCTTCCTTCGAACGTCGAGGTGCGCGGCCACCGAATGTTGTGTAATGTGTGTGTAAAGTACATGTATTTAGTGTTTAATGTAAGACGATCTCAAATAGAGGGATTATCTGAAGATGGGACATAAGCCCCGAAACGCGTAATAAAGAAAATAAAGAAGTCACAGACGGTCTACAGTAAGTACTTCATAACTTATTAATCATATCGTTGGCTTTGATACTTATACTCGAAGATGAGTTTTAAATGTATATAATACTAGCTGACCCGTACGGCGTTGCCCGTGGTGGTTGGTATTTTCAGTCTTTTTAACGTGATTGTATTATTTTTAAGTGTTCAGTCAGTGAGTGGTATTTGGCTATTATATATATAGATCTTAAATAACAAAAGCACTATTGTCATAATAATAAAAGATCTGAAATTATGATTTTAGTAACTTTGATCCCCCCAAACCACTCCTAAAATTTCGAAATTTTTCATACCCTTTCTTAGTGAGTACCTATGGCCCTAGAGGAAGCTACATACCAAATGTCATTCCAATCCGTTCGGTAGTTATGAAGAAATCGTGATTTAATAACTTTGATCCCCTCAAAACCCCCCCTAAAATTTAGATTTTTTGAAACCCTTTCTCAGCGAGCGCCTATGGTCCTAGAGGAAGCTACATACCAAATTTAATTCCAATCCGTTAGGTAGTTTTGAATAAATCGTGATTTAGTAACTTTGATCCCGACCCAAACCCCCCATAAAATGTCGATTTTTTTTAAACCCTTTTTTAGTGAATGAACACTTATGGCCCTAGAGGACGCTACATACCAAATTTCATTTAATCCGTTCGGTAGTTTTGAAGAAATTGTAATTTAATAACTTTGATCCCTCCAAACCCCCCTAAAATTTCAAATTTTTTCAAACCCTTTCTTAGTAAGCACCTATGGTCCTAGAGGAAGCTACATACCAAATTTCATTCCAATCTGTTAGGTAGTTTTGAAGAAATCGTTTTTTAATAACTTTGATCCCCAAATCCCCCTAAAATTTCGAATTTTTTCAAACCCTTTCTTAGTGACCACCTATGGCCCTAGAGGAAGCTACATACCAAATTTAACTTCAATCCGTTTGGTAGTTTTTGAGAAATCGTGATGAGTGAGTGGTATTTTGCTTTTATATAAATACATTTTCTATTAAATAATGACTTGCGAGAAAGAAAAGTAATATAAACAAATAAAAAGGCTACATATAATTCGATGTGCTCTGTTGCATGTTACTATTTCCTCCTATCAACAAGTTTAGTATGTATGCTACTTCGAGCGACAATCATTTGTTTTGTCTGCAGGTTTTACTTTCTCTAATACGAAACGTTTCTATTGAACAAAATCTGATAAGATTACTTTCCGCGATATTTAACGACCTAATTAATTGTTTTGAATGCTGGTTTTTGCTAGTCATATGTTCATCCACCTGGTTTTTGTACAAGTTACGGACGTAGTAGTTTACCAATAATTATCTATATTTGCTAGACACACGTTAGCTAGTGAAATTGTTTGATTAGACAATTTGTCCAGCCATTTTTCATAACAGCTAGTAAAATTTGCCTTAATTTGTAATTCTCTTAAAAATGTAACACTTAGCCTGGGCATACATTGTGAGTAATAGCTAGTATGAATTGGTCAATGTGCTGTTTTTTTTAAGAGAATAATTACCTTAGCCTTAGACAAATCGATAGGTCTATACATAATAATAAGATGAAGTTATTAATACAGTCTCATTATCACTTTGACTAACTCTGATCAGATATTATGTATAATGGCTAAATAAAGTTATTAATACAGCCTCATTGTCACTTTAACTACCTTTGGCCAGATATTATATATAATGTTTAGATAAAATTATTAATACATTCTCATTATCACTTTAACTAATTTTGATCAGATATTAAATATAACGGCTAGATAAAGGGATTAATCTGTATTTCGTTGTCAGTTTGATTAACTTTGGTCAGATATGCTGTAAGATGGTTAAATAAATTAATTAATAAAGTCTCATTATCACTTTCTAACTTTGATCAGACGTTATGTAAAATGGCTGGATATAGAGATTAAAATATTTTCATTATCACTTTCACTAACTTAGTCAGATATTATGTATAACGTCTAGATAAAGTGGTTATACTCGCTGTAAGGTAAAAGCAGTTACCATTCGAAAACATTATTAAATATATATCCTGTACAAACGTTATTTAAAGCTAATAATTTCGAACTCTTCGACGTAGGATTATCGGAGATAAATATTTCAACAGTATTTATCGAGCAAAATTTCAACAAAAGGAAAATTTGAAAAATATAGCCAAAAGGAGGCAAGAATATAACTATACGAATAAAAAAAGGTTGCAATAAAACAATACCACAAATTTCTAGATGCCTTTGGTCTGGTGTTGCAGAATTTTCAATCAGTCTGAAGATAATTATGTAGGATAAAATAAATTTAGATACAATATTACCAATTCTTCAATCAACAGTTACTGCAACGAAGATGTTAATATGTAGACAATAACAATGTATGGAATTATATTATTGCCTGTATTTGGTATACCGAATACTCTGGAAAAAGAACCAACCTGAGTCCAGTACACAACAATTACCTATTATTCAAAAAAGTTTCCGTACAAAAATATCGTCCGCTCAGATAGGACGTTTAAAAAAAATACACCCTTCTAACTTTTAAACGGTTAGTCGTATCAAAACAAAAAAAAACACCAAGAACAAAAAAGAACTTGTAGAATAAAAGAATAAAAAATCCAGAATCATTATAAAATATAGGGTGTTCCATAAGAAATTTGAAAGTTGGCCGCCATATTGGAAAAATGGCGGGTAAGATACAAATTTCAAAGTCACGAAATTAAACAGAACTAAAAGTCCAGGGGAGGTACAATTTAACTTATTTTAATAGCTCTTATAGATTTCAAGAGAAACACCTGGGACACTTATAGTCTATAAATCACCCTGTATAATTCCACTAATACAATAACCATGCTTTGCTTCGGAACACATTATTAAAATAACGTTAAAGTCAATATTAAATATGATGTATTTGTTGACAATGTATCTAAAGAATCGACTACACAAAAAAAAAACAATACAACTTAACCGAAACACAAATATAACACAGTTAAAGCTTAAAACGTAGATCAGATTATATAAGTACAAGAAGTGTTAAAACAAAAAAATCAAAACGTTTCCAAAGAAACTTAAAAAATAAATAATTACAGAACCTTGTGATTTAAAAAATTTAAAGCAGAATACAGCAACATAAACTTTTGTATAAAAGATAAAATTCAAATAATTATTCAAAGATCCAAGTTCAGCCAAAACAAAATTTCAAGACATAAACCTAACTGATTAACTGGATTCACATATGTATAAACTAGAAGTTATACAGGATTATACATTCATACTGAACTTAAATAGATATAATTTTATAGAAATGATAGCATATTTCATCACTAGTACCGAAAGTGGTTTTTCGACTAGTACGATATCGTGTTTTCCATCAAGAACCGGAATAACAATTTAGAAACGAGTTATGAACGATACCGCACACTGTAAATAATAATAACAAAAGGAGTGTAAATGTATCAGCACAATTTAATTACCAAAAAATGTATTACCTTTTAAGCAAACATTTAAAAATATTAAAGATTACAATTGCTAAATTTTAAACTGTATTTATTTATTAACAATTTACTTAGGAATGAAGGTTTTATGAATATTGGTGTTTTCATTGTTACTTCTGTATATCCCTTTGTTGTGCAATTTATTCTGTAGGATCAGAAATCATTGCGACTGGTGAGTCTCTATTTCATTACTTTCGGCTGCTTGTTGCTTGGTGGCTGACGTTTCTGAATAGCTTTTGAGACGTCTCTGCTTTTCTTGATACTGATTCTTCTATGTACCTTTCTGCTACAGTTGCAACGCCCAAAATATTGTCAACAACACTAGTGTTTGCACTTTTTACTTTCTCCACCCTATACGTAGTATATAATATGGAGAAAGTATTGTTTCCGTCCAAATTTTCGAATTTGAATTTTTAGTGGAATTATCTGTTTTGGTGCTCCCTGAACCCCAAAAACTTGTTTAGTGGAATTATCTGTGTTGGTGATCCCTGAACCCAAAAAAAATTTTAGTCAAAGTTACTAAATCACGGTTTCTCCAAAACCACTGAACGGATCGGAACAAAATTTGGTATGTAGCTTCCTCTAGGGCCATAGATGCTCACTAAGAAAGGTTTTCAAAACATTCGAAATTTTAGGGGGAGAAATAATCAAAGTTACTAAATCCTGATTGGATTACTAAACTACTGAACGGATTGGAATACAATTTAGTATGTAGCTTCCTCTAGGGCCATAGGTGCTCATTAAGAAAAGTTTTTAAAAAATTCGACATTTTAGGGGGGTTTGGGGGAGGTCAAAGTTACTAAATCACGATTTCTCTAAAACTACTGAACGGATAGGAACGAAATGTGGCATGTAGCTTCCTCTAGGTCATAGGTGCTCACTATGAAAGGTTTTCAAAAAATTCGAAATTTTAGGGGGGCGGTTTGGGGTCTGGCCAAAGTTAATAAATCACGATTTCTCTAAAACTACTGAACGGATTGGAATAAAATTAGTATGTAG
>JAGFPH010001483.1:12175-44048 GCA_018207615.1 Philaenus spumarius
CTCACTAAGAAAAGTTTAAAATAATTTGAAATAATAGGAGGGTTTAGATGGGTCAAAGTTACTAAATCAAGATTTCTCCAAAACCACCGAACTGATTGGAATGAAATTTGGTATGTAGCTTCCTCTAGGGTCATAGGTGCTCGCTAAGAAAGTGTTTTAAAAAAATCGAAATTTTAGGGGAGGTTTGGAGGGGGGGAAATTTCTAAAACTCCCCATAAGAAATACGTAGTGTAATTTATATTTATTGATATAATATGTTTTTTGGTAATATACATTTAACTTTGATTTGTCTATCCGTGCAAAGCCGGATCGGGCTAGCTAGTATAATAATATATACTGGATGTGTGTTACATGCATTTAATATTTTCCACGGTAACATTTATTACTTTTGCAATTCTAAATAACCATCTCCTATGCTACTCTTGGCAAGATATAAAGTTTCAACTGGGAGAAAGTATGTGGCAGTTATCTGGTACCGTTTATTTTACTTTCATACTGCTAGTTAAATTAATAACAACAGCTGATTTCTAATAAATATCTATTACTGATAGAAGCAACATGCTTCTAGCGCAACTGGTGTTAGGATGCATAACTGAAAATTATTATGAAAAAAGAATTATGTTTTAATTTATAGAAAAAAGCTATGCGAAACCATTAAAAAAATTATGATTGATTAACTAAAGTTAGAAAAGTTTATATATTATAATATACTTTCAACATTTGCCTAATCACCGGTATAAATAGATGAATAGAAAAACTTGGAGCTTTAAGCGTCTTGAAACTTTTCTATACTTTACTTTGTGCACATTTAAAATTTAGATTTATTACTCTGACTTTTAAACTTATATTAATTATTATTTCTGTCTTGTAATTTTTCTCTATATTTGCAAACTGCAGACATTAATTACGTTAAAAACCAAGATGTGACGATTATAAAAATACAACTATGTTATTATTACAATGATTTTGTCTCTTTAGTGTTTCAAAAACATTCAATTAATTGTTTATCAAACCGTTTTGATAATATTACATGGTACGTTTTAAAGAAATAAGATCCTTAAAAGAATTTTGGTTTTTTCATTCGTTGTACTTATGTTTTTTGTAAATCTTTTTCTTTTACAACGTAATAACTGTTTTAATTGTTCCTAGGCCCGTTTATTTATCGTATTTTTAACAAGTATTGTTAATGTGTTTGGAATGTTGGATATTTTAAAATCTACTATTTGTCTACTGTTAATGAAGGTTAGTGTTATTGTATTTTGTAATAAACTTAAATTGTAGTTTCCTCCATAAATTGTGTTAAATTATGTTGAGCCACTCCTGAATTTTAAACAGTTATTTCTCTTAAAATTAATATGTCATGTATGATCTGCATTCAAGCCCAGTAATTGTTTTTGCAGTTATTATTTATTAGGCTTGTTCGTTCATTTTCTGTAAAAACGGTTTAATTTAAAAATATAAGTATGATATTTTAATGTTTGCTGAGTCTTAAGGCTTGAATACAAACTTCAAACTACCAATTAAACGTTTTAGTTGAGGCCAAAGGTCCAATGTACAAATATTGTTTGTTCTTGTACTTTAAAAGTAAGGTAACCTTAGAAGAGAAAGTAATTTCGAGTAGTTAATATATGTTTTGTTTTATACAGGGTGGTTATAAAGTCACTTCCCCCCTCTTTAACTTTTGTGTTTGTTAAAACAAACAAATATCCTTTGGTGTACGATGCTAACTTAACCCAAAGTATATTTTGAAGCAATCGGAAACTTTGAGTGACCCCTAAAAATTGGGGATTTGGGGGCAATCAAAATTTTTAAATAGGAAGTATGGTCATGTGATACCTCATTTTAAAGGTCTACAGTATTTAAGACTAGGAAAATTGCATAAAGAAAATAAAAATCGAACTACCCAGAGCAAAATGGCGGCCCTAAACTTGTTGAAATAAATCGACATTAAGTTGCTAATATCTCGAAAAGGAAGAGTTTTTAGAAAAAATTTCTAGAGACAAAAAATGTTTATTTCAAAGTGCTTGACCTAAAAAAAACTGCTTCCAAATTGATTTCGTAAATTTTATTTTTTTTAATTTTCTAAGATGGAGGAGTAAAAATAAAATTTACTAAATCGATTTGGAAGCAATGTTTTAGGTCAAGCACTTTGAAATAAACATTTTTTGTCTCTTGAATTGTTTTCTAAAAACTCTTCCATTTCGAGATATTAGCAACTTTATGTCGATTTATTTCAACACGTTTAGGGCCTCCATTTTGTTTTGGGTTTTCCAATTTTTATTTTCTTTATGTAATTTTCCTAGTCTTAAATAGACGAATAATAATTTAGGTACGTACCTTTTAAAAAACGTCAATTCCTATTCCTGTTCTTTGTTCTAGATGACCGGTTTCGATCTTTTGTTTCAGATCATTTTCAAATCTTCTTACACTTACATAAAAGTTCTGTTCAGGTGAACATCGTTGAAATACACATAACACTTATACGAACACAAAACACATCACAAAACGTTTAAAAAATTTTGTTTTAAAAAAGGTAAAAGTCATCTCGTCATTCACTAGTGAATCCGTAAAGGACATGTCCTACACTGCGTGTCCGAGTCCGTGAGTTTGGAAAGGCACATTATCAGTCCCCCTCCCTCCTTTCACCTTATGTCAAAATGTCTATGTTCCCAGAATATTTATTTAAAAGATTAAAAATGGGGTTTGAATTAAATTTGTTTATCATTTAAGACATTATCAGGTGTGTTTTTTAGGGCTTTGTATATTTCATACTCTTCAAGAGTGTCCATTTTGCGGTTTTTATCGCAGAAGTGCAAGATATCCATATTTTCGTCAATGCTATTAAATATGTGGTTTTTATCCATAATATGTTAAATGATAAACAAAAATTTAATTCAAACCCCATTTTTAATCTTTTAAATAAATATTCTGGGAACATAGACATTTTGACATAAGGTGAAAGGAGGGAGGGGGGACTGATAATGTGCCTTTCCAAACTCTCGGACTCGGACACGCAGTGTAGGACATGTCCTTTACGGATTCACTAGTGAATGACGATATGACTTTTACCTTTTTTCAGAAAGATCTTTTTTAAAAGATGTTCAGCTGAACAGAACTTTTATATAAGTGTAAGAAGATTTGAAAATAATCTGAAACAAAAGATCGAAACCGGTCATCTAGAACAAAGAACAGGAATAGGAATTGACGTTTTTTAAAAGGTACGTACCTAAATTATTATTCGTACAACCTATTCCGAAGGCTAAAACACCTAAAATGTATAAACGTAAATAGACCTTTAAAATGAGGTATCACATGACCATACTTCCCATTTAAAAATGTTGAGTTACCCCCAAAATCCCCTATTTTTAGGGGACACTCAAAACTTCCGATTGCTTAAAAAGATACTCTGAGTTAAGTTAGTATCGTTCCCAAAAGGATATGTGTTTGTTTTAACAAACACAAAAGTTAAAGGGGGGGGGGGCCTTTTAAGACACTTGGTATAACAAATCTTAGCCGAGCGGACAGCGTGGTATTTTCGTCATTAGTAGAGCACACGTTAAACTGTCGGCTTTTCATATCTATGGTTAAAAAGAAGGAGGGCGGAAGTAAAACAAACAGTTGTCGACTAGCTTTTAAGCTGGCGGATATAACTAGTTACTTGGTATTCTGCGTGGGATTTTTTGCATACTTTATAACAGTATTTATATGTTTTATGTTTTATAGGGTTTATTGTTGACAGCTGTTTCTTTGTGTGTTTAATGAAGTAACATGCTACGTTACAATTATAGTTATTTTATACTCCCAATGAGAAAATAACGAATAAGTCATTATTATTGATTTGTATAAATTAATGAATACATCAAACCAAAATATATTACTGCACCTTTCAGGTTAAAGAATAAATCCCTGATGAATTGTATGTTTCTAATCTTTATTTGTTTTTGAGATCTAGAGAACTTCACAAATCGCAGTGACAGAAAACAACGGAATTGTAAACTATTATAGCGAGGGTGGTTATTTTTACGTGTTTGAATGCATGCTCTGTAAAGGAAATGTTATTACATATTTAAAGTTGAAACAGTTTGGCTATCCATTTGTTTTGCAGCTGAAAAACTATTTTTAAACAATTTGCTATCACAACTTCAGCAGATTTAAAGTTAAAAGTTTGGGTCGAGACTTGGTTCGTGTTTCGGCAAAGTTTTAAATTGGAAACCTGTACAGTGAACGAAATTGCGCTTTTACCAAAGTTCCAACTTATAAGGCTGGGATGTTTATAATAGTTACAAGAACTAAAGCTACATTTTATGGAATTCAACCATAAGTCACTTAAAAACATCCAGTCTGCCTGAAACTAAAAGTATTCAGTGTTCATTGTTTAATCACTAAATACATTCTGAACTCACTAACGTAACTATTTCTGGTTATTCATCACGTGCAGAGGTCGGCAAACGACCGGTATACTGTGCAATATATAAGCATTTAATTAAGCTTAGTTAATTACTTATTTTATTTCCGTCACGTGACTTTTTTCTCGCTTTTATATGACGCCTTTCAGAGATTTACTACATCAAGATATGTTAATGACACATTTGTAATTTTCAACGGTTCCAGTAGATATATAGAAAATCTAACAAACTATATAAACAGTCTTAACAGTTATATGAAATTCACATGTAAAAAAGAATTGGATGCAAAACTAAATTTCCTGGACCTTACTGTAATAAAGCATAAAGGCAAAGTCCAATTTAAAATTTACAGGACACCTACAACCACAGACATCACTATATATTCCACATCACACCATCCCACATCTAAAAAAACAGCCGCCTACAACAGTACGTTACATAGGCTCATTACAGTACCTCTGGGACAGGAAAATTACTTGGAGGATCTGAATACTATGAAATATATTGCCAAGGCCAACGGTTATAAGACATCTATGTTAATCACCTTATTAAACAAAAACAGTAAATCTTTAAAACCTGGTGAAAAAACCACCTACATAGCCTGAGAGTACGGAAACATACTACCAAACATAGTTTCAAAAAATTTCAGAAAATTAAACATTACTACAGCATTTGAACCAAAAACAACATCAAAAAATGTTTCAGTAAAAAACCAAAAAAGATTTAAAATATAAAACTGGAATTTACAAACTAATTTGCGATGAATTTAATTCGTTCTTTATAGGGCAAACAGGAAGAGCGTTCCATCAGAGGTTCAAAGAACATTTGCCCAAAAAGAACATATATGGCAATAAAATCAAATTATGCAAGCCACCTGATAGACAAAAACCATGGCTATACTGACTTTGAAACCAATTTAATACCATTGAATACATGCAAAAAAGGCAAAATTATGGATGCTATCGAGGAGTATGAAATATACAAAGCTTTTAAAAACAATGAAAACCAAGTCATGAACGACCATCTGCAATTCTCCTCGAACACTTTGTACGACACGGCCATCAGCATTCACGTTTACGGTCTTACTAACAAACGTCACCGCATGGTTACTTAACCTTGTAACGACAGTTGTCCTTGGACCACCATACGGGATGCATCCCACTCGTAGAAAGGTTTTTAATATGTACTGAATGTTTGTGTTTGTGTGGTTTTTTTTTTTGGTAATGTTTGACGACCTCGCAATAGTGACAAGTGCCTGATGATGGAGTAAATCTCCGAAACGCGTCATATAACAGAGAGATGAAAGTCACGTGACGGAAATAAAGTAAGTAAGTAAGTTTAATTATATTACGTTGATTTGGATACCAAAGAAACATGAATCCTAAGCATTTAGTTGGCATATAAATTATTAGTCCCATCAGTGAATCTTCAAATTGATTATAGCGTTCTTCAAGATGTTCCATTTACAAAAGATTTCCGAAAATATGATATTTATTGTACAGAACATAATTTTATATTCGGTCCGGCTTCCGTTAGCAAGTGCTGCGCTCTAGTAACTAGTTCAGAACTGCAGCAAAAGAAGAAGACAACAAAGGCTAGGCTATAATGACATTGAAGGAATACTAGTTGTTAAGCCACCAGACATGTTGGTTATGCACCTTTTACAACATTTTCCTTGTGCAAACTTTTAAATGAATATGTAAAAATTGAATAAAAGTATTTACGTTGCACATACGTCTCCCTTCTTTTGTAAGTGTAAATTTATCAATGAGTTTCCACCAAATGTCTCCTAAAAAGGAGAATAGTTAAAGTTATTTTCATCGTTTTATTGAACTTTTCAAAGAGCTAGTTGTCGAATTATTGCTTCCATTTTGTTATGAGCACATAACAATCAGCCAAAATTCATCAGTCTATGAAATTTGATTCATCTGAGCAAAATAAAAAGTAATTTATTATAAAGGTACTTTTTAATAGTACATTGGGAGATTATATTTTTACTTTTGAAACAGGGGAAATATTATTAAATTTGTTTAACATTGTTAGACATTTTTAAGACAAAAGAAAAGTGTATTTCTTTACAAGACATTTCAATGAGAAACCGAACGCTCCGGAAGAACAGCTGGCTTGGGAATTCTCAATGGGAACTTTTGTGGAAGACTGAATTTATTTTTTTAATACCTTGAGTTAAAAACTGATGTGTACCATTACTACTGGTTTAACAAACCTGTTGAATTAACGTAAGGGGTAAGGTAGCTAACTACATTATTAGCTTATTTTTGTTTTGTCCAACCCTCTTCCATAAAGTATTATCATAATTTGACCACTGAAGCCTAACGACAAGTTTTATGTTGATTACAACTCAGGCAACCTACTCTTTATAATAATTATTGGCAAAGTAATATGAATGTACAATAACTGATTAATTATTTTAAATAAGAAATTAAGAGATTGTATACAACTTAAAAATTCCCGTACCTTACTTTTTGTGCACTTAAACCTAAATTAATTAATGATTTAAGCTTTAAATATTTTATTTTTATCGTAAAAAGTTGGGTAGTTACCTATTTTTCGACGATATCTGGACCATTGAAGACCCAATTAGATTACCCTATATCTATTCCCAAAAAGAAAATTCAGAAAACTCTAAAGATGACTAATTTATCTTTCAGCTAATTATGTCAAATATGGAAATTTTGAAACTTAAATTGCCGTTACAAGCTCAGCGATACCGTTAAACTCAACATTTATGTAAGCATTTCTATTGTGCTTGTACAGTTTGGGTTTGAATTGCCCATGCTATTCAAACGGAAATCTTACGCTAGTAGCCAGCATAAAAACATCACAACCTCATAAAACTCATTTAAACTAGTTATTGGGAATATGTAAGGGGGTTTACTTCAATATGAGGTACGTTACTGAAATGAAGAAATTTGTATCTTGAATTAAACACTGAGATAAAGATATTCATAATTCAATGTGGTAGTGAATAACTTTTTTTGTATATAAGCGTCACTTTTCTTTTACTATCGTAATACCCTTTGAAGCGGAAATTGTGGCTGTATTATATTCCATTTTCGATTTGTTAGGATAAATTATTGTTTCGTGAAGGTTTTAAATGTATCTAGATGAAAGGGCCATGTGTGATGGCAGAGATCCTGCACTCAAGGTACTTGGTTGTATATCTTAATATTAATATAATTTGAGTAAAAAAAAGTGGTTATAATTTTCATTTGGGAAATAGCAATTTAAATGTATTGTTACTGCAGCCGCACTGAATTCTCTTTTAAATCGAGATTTTTTGTTTATCATTTTTGTAATGGAACCCCTAAGCAGGCGGATAGCCTTAGGGGCCCTATATTCCGTTTTCTCTAGGCTAAGTATTTTCTTTCTTGAAAGAATTGGTTATTTTATATATGTGTATTTTATTTTGTTACATTCTGTTGTAGTTGTAACAGAACTATTGTTATTTTAAGTTGGCTAATATTATTGTCATATTTAAAGTTATATAGAAATAGAAAAGGAAGAAAATCCAACTGTATTTAATTTTGTTTAGAAGCAATAGATTAAAATAATAAATAAAAAATAATAGGGGCCGATGTAGTTAGGTTAGGTAGTAAGTAGCACGGCAAGCCTCCATAAGGCCCATGCTATCAACTAAACTGTAAACTGTTAGAAATAGACCTTAGAGATTTATCAAACTAGAGTTAATCCCCAATAAGCTCGAACAAATGTTAACTACATACTATGGTGACAATTTCTTGTATAAGTCCTTAACAAATTATGAGAAGCTACAACTGTATTTATATTAGAGCTGAGTCCACCTGGAAACACAATAATCTTGAGAAACCTGAGGTGTTTGCTTTTTAACGACAGGATTAATATAACATCATAGAAACGGCTTTAATGCTCCTAACATATCTTTGAACTCAATCTTAAGAATACTAAGGACAAGCTTAAAATTATTATAAGCTTAAATATTATTATAAGCTTAAAAGTTTAAATAATATGTCAAAGAACAATTCCACCGTAAATACCAAAACTCCGATCACAAACTTTATCAGACTAAAGTTAAAAAGTTGAGCCGAGACTTGTTTCGTGTTTTATCCAAGTTTTAAATTGGAAAACCTGCACAGTGCACGATATTTCACTTCTACGAAGTAGCTAGGAATGATATAATAGGAACAAGAATTAAAGTTGTTCCTAGCTTCTTGGAATTCAGAAACTTGACAAGTAAAAACTAATATTCAATTTTTGAATAATTTTCTTGAAACATGCAACTAATAATCTTAGTGATTAACAAAATGTAGTTTATAATGAAGAAGAAAAGCGAAAGACGTTATTACTGCACACTCCCAATTACATGGAAAAGTGTGAGTTAGACTCATAAACCAAGGGTTCCGTATCGCCTCAGTTCTGAAAATTATATTAATGGCAATGCATCAACATGTTATGTAACACATATAACAATATAATGAATAAACAAATATACACAGTTGCTACCAGTAAAAGGTAGCAATGCCTCTTCAGCACAATACTGCCCCACACAGACTAGATAAAAACTTCATTTAAAAAACAAGGATTCACTATTTTTCCCAGCAAAGTATATATACAGTATCTCTAGTGACATTATAAATAAAAGGAGTGGATGGTTTTGAGCAATAATTTCGATAGTAACTTAAAAATTACAAATTACATACAATTATAAAAAGCTTTTACTTTAAAATAAGTTATTTTCTTTGCATTAAATATTGCTTTTTCGCATTTGCATTCTAATTTACCTACACAAAATATAAATAACAGAACATAATAATATTTTCTAATAAATTTTTAGTAGAGGAAAAAGGCAAAATAGTTGACGCAATGAGGTCATGCAAACTTGTGTTTGTTAGGTGTTAGCTTCACTGTCTTCGCCTTACTGCCAAAATATACTAGTGATGCGTTGTATAAAACCATATTTTTTATTACTTTAACAAAAAATTTATGAAGTTTTTGTCTTCCAAAATTCTTAGAAATTATTTTTTGAGTTCTTATTATATTAGGAAATTGATTTGCAATATACTAAAAACCGGTCTTGTGAATCACAAACTCCGTTTAAGGCAAACACAAAATAAAATAAGTTTTAATAACTCAAATATTATGTTTTTCTATTATGTTTTTAACCCTAGAACTGGCATGGTTAAAGCTCAAATTGAAAAGCCCGTTTATAGCGCTTTGCAAGCATATTTTTAAAAATTCGCCAAAAATAGTAAATGAACCCCAATCCAAAAGTGTTCCATAGCTTTTTTGTAGAAGAAACTTCAAAGAATTCAAATATGCCACTAAAAATTAGTTTCTTTTGAAATTGTAAAAGTTGTTAGCTTAGAAAGTGAAAAATGTTCAGAAACGGAAGGAAAAAAAAGAACTTTATGCCTACATAAAAAATAGTAAAACATTTTTGTAATTTTTTTCAAAATACACAAAAGTTTTATAATTTAGTTCTAAATAGAAATATGTAAAAATATATTTCAATTTCACAAATTTTAGTTCAAAATAACATTTTGAACATTTTTACTACATAACCTGCAAATCTTGACTAATTTCAAGTGACTAGCCTAGGCCAAGATATTTTTTACCAAACAATGTTTTTTTTATACCAAAAATTCGAGAATGAAATGCAGAATCGAATAGCATTCTACCCAGTTTCAAAAAACTTTACATTTTGTAATGAAAATTCAAAAACCTCAAATCGGCAATAACCTAAAACTTATTTCTATAGCCTATGTTATTTATAAACTTACCGTTTTATTACAACACCGTTATAAGCCTAATTTCACTCAAACACAATCTACACTTATTTATTTATAACTAAAACACAATATAACACTATTTTATAAACTGTAATAACCATAAAATAACACAAAACAAATGTCAACAAATGAAGTCAACTAGACGGGTGGCGTTCGATGAATTGTGTTCACTTGTAAAGCTTTGTTATACCAACCGATGAGATCTAAATGTATAGAATTTTATATAGATAAAAACTGTGAATATTTCTGTTTATAACCATATATTGTACATTTTAGGGATATATCGAATAAGACTGTAAGAATCGATTCTAAACAGGCTTGCGTATTGGCCAAATATATATGACCAATTACAAGCTTTTACCGTATATCCTATAGAACAGCTGTTTTCAGAGTAACATGTGATTTGAAGACACAGTTTGAAACAGAATCGTCTGCTAAATTCAATGCTGTAATGATCTTCTTCATAAATAACTTCTGTGAGGAATTGCAGACCGTTGAAAATGAGACAAAGTCTTGACAGTATACGGCGTTCATTGACGCGTGAATCATAGGTGATTTAGGTACTACAATTTTGAAACAGTGATTACGTATGTAAATATGTGTTCTACAAAAAAGTTGTAAATACAAAAATTATAGTTTAATTCATTACCTTTCCAACGGTACCGGTTTTATTACGATTAAATCATTTTAAGTGGATATAATGATCGATTGTGCAAATTCTCGCAAAGGTTCGAGCGGGTTGCGTTGCCCCTGAGAGACTGCAGTCAAAACTGCAGTCTGCCACTTTGAGGGTTAAGGCATGGTCATAGGAGGCAAACAATAAGTTTTATAAAACAGAATATACATAATGTTGCATTTATATTAGTGGTGTTGAAAACCTTATAATACTAACAGTAATTTATAATAATGAGATTTAAATTATCGTGACAATAAAATTATAACCATTAAAAAAATCTGTCACTTGCCTTCTTTGACTGTAGTAAAACTATTCCTGGACCATTATTGTAATTTTTTTAAATTAATTTACCAACCTTCAAATGGTCCTATTAGTTTCCCATTTACTGCTGCTGTGTTTTTTTCTATTTTGTGTCATGTGATCATCGTCTGAAATGATCTTCTTCGACAATGACAGAGGTATGTGTCGAAACTAGTAAGACCCAGCAGCAGTAGAGGGGAAATTAATAGGACCATTTGTAGGTTGGTAAATTAATTAAAAAAATATATATTTATTAAAACGTTAACATCGTATTTTTCCTCTCAAACACCAGACGGAAAATTCACAACCACTATCCATTATTCAAAATATATGCATTTATATGACTGTGAAACTTGTATTTTACTTACATTGCAGTTTACGTATTTCTAGTAAAATTTCATAAGAAATTGTGTAGTCTGATTATTTGTATTTTTACTGGATACTATTTAAAAATTATAATTAATCAACCTATTTTTACTGATACAAAGCATTGGCTACTGTTTATGCAGCTATTCGATATCATAAGTACCTACTGAAATGAGTTTCGCTCTTACTTTTAATATTTAGCAAACATTCATAAGAAATTATTCACACAAATTAGAGAGGGCAATTATAAAATCACAAACATTGGTGTTTAATAAATCATATCGATGTGTTAAGTTTTTCATTTCGTAAAGAAGTCTTTTTAGCTTACATTAAATTCAAAGTTTAATTAATTGTGTTCAATTCAAAAGTGTTCTATAGCTTTTTTGTAGATAAAGTTTCAAAGAATCCATATATGCCAGTAAAAAAAATATTGAAGTAAAATTAACAAAGTTATTAGCTCAAGAAACAAGCATGTTCAGTAACGAAAGGATAAAGTTCAACTTAAGGCCTACACAAAAAATAGTAAACTTTTAAACTAAACTAAATGTAAAAAAAAAAAATCGTAATTTAGTTCTTAATAGATCTGCATCAAAATATTTATCAATTTGAAATTTCTTATTTTGAAAACACCAGTTTTTATGTTCCTACTACAAGACTGTTAACAAAACTAGGCCTATTTTAAATAGTAATTTAAGAATGTGTCCTTTTCCCAAAAATGGCATATTACTGTAAGAAAGTTTTAAAGAATAAATCAAAGAATTGAACTGTATACTTTTAAATTATTATTTCATAAAAGTATTTAACTTATTACTTGAATTACAAAATGAGATGAAACAAATGAAACCTAGCGGCGATAAAGGACATACAAAAAACAACAGTTGGACAGCGTGGGAAGTGTAGGTACATGGGTTGAGATCACAATCACGTCGCTTTAACATCGTTTGTTTTCTTTTTCTATTATTGAAATATGATATGGAACTGTAAATGTATTGTTAGCTTTAGTTTTAAGTACGTACATATTTAATTCTATGTTTTCCCTCAGTATCGCGTTATTTTTAGCTACTTTACGCATTATAAACTTAAATAAAACACATTGCCTCCTAAAAGAAAATCTTTAGCAGATAAAGCTCAAGAAAAAAATGAGAACTAAAAGCCCCGGACTCGCGTTAATTGCAAAATAATGTTTCACTGGCTAAACCTTCTGCTTATGTTTCACTGGCTAAACCTTACTGACACACTATTTTTGATGTAAGCTCAAAACCACATTTGTTATATCAACGAGCGAAGTCTACTGTTCACAGAACTACTAGTAAAATATATTAGCTTTTCTGACAAATTCAAAAAAAGCTGTGAGATTAAATGAAACTTGTAAACACATATATTAGGTAATTGAATATCAGTTACAGTCTCTCAGTAAATGTACTGTATTTCTATCAACTCTACTTTTAAATTACTCACACAAAGGATTTTACCTCTTTATACTATTACAGAAACCAAATATTAACATTGACCGATACAATTAAGTACTTCAGATTACAAGCAGTAATTAAACTTAAATCAGTTCAAGTTTTGAACATCATGTTTCCACATTATCACGTGAAACAACGCCAGTGACGTCATTGGCTTGTCTCCTGAAGGATAAAACTAATCAAGTAAATGTAAAGTCTAGACGTACATTCTGGGTTTCCTCTCCATTTTCCTTTCATTGACTGTGTGTTTTAAAACCACACAATGTCAGGTATTTCCTTTCTAGTTTAACACTCTGTTTTGTTTAAATCTCATTGTGTAATAAACAATTAAAACTTGAATTTAAAGTTAAGGGCATTTCAAATGCAGGAATACTTGTGTGGTATTTATTAACCAGAAACATCTCGTTGTTAAAATACAAAATTTCAAGTTGTTTTATTCAAGACAAATTTAAATTCAATTAAAAAGTTCTATGCTACTTTTAAAGTTCGTAACAAAATCAGATTTTCTTATTTTGCGTAACACACTCACACAACATGCGATCCATCTGTGTATTAAAAATATCACTGGCATTAGGACTATTGGTTCGTACAGAAAATGATACCACAAACATCAATATTGCCATCCCTTTGGCGTTAAGGTAAGGCACAACAAATGTAAACACAACTTGCTAAAAGACCAATTACTTAAACACAAGTTGGCAATATTGCAATATTGCAAATGTTCACCAACTACTTGGAATCTGTATTTGAGTAGTTGATATACATCTGCGGTTACACTGTGACGACCCAAGTAGATAAACGCGTCTCGATCCGGATCTCGAAGCGTCATGGAAGCGCACGGTCCACTCGGGTTTTAGCGCTAACTCGTAGACCAAGCTTTGTGTGGACCAGCTGATGTTTGGACATAGCCCAGTCGGTATAGGTTAAAACTACCAGTAGTTTTCAATATGGCTGATTTTTTTTATATAAGTACCTTAAAGTATGTACATTAACATAAAAAAAAAGTTTACCAGTCTATCGACTTCCCAAAGTCGAAAAAAAAATCGATTATCATTTTTTTTCCGATTATCCTTAATATTTCGAGCTATGATAAAGATAGAGAAAAAAAATACCACCGTGTAGGGGAGGTATTTTTCAATAAAAAAGGACATATTTATTTATTTCCTCCGAGCAATGGTTTGTCTGGAAAAAATCGATAATGCAGCTATGTATTTTGCAGCAGGGGAAATCACTAAAAGGGGACATCTTATTCATATATGAAGCGTTGGGTCATTCTAAATTGGTCGAATTTTAATATATCGAATTTAAACTTGACATAGGAGTTAAAATATATATTTTAAACATTTATGCTGAGTCTCAGCTTGTTATCTTGAAAATGACCCGATCTAGAGCCACTTGACTTATTAATGGATTTCTCGATTTTAGGAGTACCGGTCCCACGAAATAATTTTAATCGGCTCCAATTTAGAAAATTTTCAAAATATCAACCTGAAAGTTTTTTACAAGTTAAATATATATATTCAAACAAGTTCAAGGAGTATAAACCTTTTTCATTATTTACTTTTAAAAGCACAAGTCAATTAAAAAAGTATAATTTTAGACCTTTTAGATTTTTTATTAAAACGCTTGAGTTGATCAGCTGCAGATTAGTCATTTTTGAAAATATAGTTTTTAAAATAAGTATAGCAAGAAACAATTGTATTTGTAACTTCTGTACCAATTTTTAAATCGATACGTTCAAAAATGTCGAAAATGGAGTCGTTGAATCCAAAAGTGTTATAGTTAAAACGAGATAGGTAAAACAGAAGACTATTTTCAAGCGCCTCGTTTTTAAAAATAACAAGAAAAAAATCGTTCATACTTACTAAGAATATTTATACTGGTGTACTCAACTTGTAAAACAAATTTGGTGTTGATATTCCAAAAATTGACGAAACTGGAATAGATTGAAATTAGTTCGTGGGACCGGTACTCCTAAACTCGATAATCGAAATCGACTCCTAGATCGGGTCATTTTTAAGATAACAAGCTGAGACTCAGTATAAATGTTTACAATACATATTTTAACTCCTACGTCAAGTTTCAATTCGATATTTAAAATTTGGCCTATTTAGAATGAGCCAACGCTTCATATATGAATAAGATGTCCCCTTTTAGTGATTTCCCCTGCTGCAAAATACATACCTGTATTATCGAATTTTTTCCAGACAAATCATTGCTCGGAGGAAATAAAAATACATATGTCCTTTTTTGTTGAAAAATACCTCCCCAACACGGTCTTATTTTTTATTTTTCTCTATCTTCATCCCAGCTCGAAATATTAAGAATAATAGAAAAAAAATGATAATCGATTTTTTTTCGACTTTGGGAAATCGATAGACTTGTAAACTTTTTTTATGTTAATGTACATACTTGAATGTACTTATAAAAAAAATCAGCCGTATTGTAAATTACTGGAACTTTTGGTCTAAAATTACCTCTACCGACTGGCCTAACAAGGGGAGAGTGATTTTCAACCAGGTGCTCGACCTATTAACGGATGTAGGTATTTTATTTGGGAAGCAGATAACTTAAGATTATGATTTGCTAATTAGCCGGAATTAATGCAGAATTAATATAGTCCTAGTTATGCCGACCTCATGTCCAACTTCCCGCGGAAGTTTATTAACATAGTATATTTTTAAGACGTTATTTTTGGTAAGCCTCACCAAGGCTTGCTTTGGGTCCAGTGAGAGTTGTATATGCCAGAGATGCCCAGAGTTACAGGTTAACCTGTTAAAGATCCACATGGCTAATTTAGGGTTAGGGTACCTAACGTTACATAACTTTTAGCGTAATAAACATATCCAAAGAAACTTTTGAAGTTTTGGGTAATTCGTTGTTTACTATTGCTTAGTCAGAAGCAAAGCTTCCCATATCGACATATGTTTCATATTTATGTATTCTAACAAAGCATAAAACAGTAAATTCCCCCTAAAAAAATTAAAAAATGCCTGAAGTTCTAACTTATAAACAAGTTTCTCTAGTTTCAATATTTTCAAGTAAATGTTACCGTATTTGGGATATTTTATGTATTTGTATATTTTAACTATTAAATAACATAATTAAAGGCACGGAAAAAGAAATACAAATAAGTACCTTACTTTAAACGTCGTCATCTGACGCTTGTTGGCAGTTCATCACACGCGACTGGAACGTTCCCGCCCTCCGGACACTTTTTCAACTGTCGCAAAACGCCGAGTTTGTACAAAAAATTTTGCAATGTAAGTTTACGGTGAGGATAATAAACTGTGTCAACGTTAGGCAACAGTTATCGCATAAAAAAGGATTGTTACTACTGCAAGACGCCATGACAACTGATTACAACCGTCCGAATCTAACCACCACTTTTAACAAACTTACCTTATCTTGTTTACTGTTCTGGCTCTTCAAACATGTGTATTTGTCGAAGTCCATTAGCGATAATGGTTATTAGGCCTACTTCCTTTGCTTGACACGTACTGGAACTACACACTGTAAGTTAGAACTTCACGCTAGTTTTTTAATTTTTGTACGGTGAGTTTATTTTTGCGGGCCTTTATTCGTGTTAATTCATCAACATCAATACGAAACATATTTCAATAAGGAAATATTTGCTTCTGACAAAGTAATAGTAAACAATTACCAAGTTTTACAATTTTAGAAGTAATCAATTATGGAAAAAATTTACAATATAGTTGACTATAGATTTTCTAGATGTTACGAGTTTAACCACGCTAATTTGACGTGTATACTAATTGAGTTGAATATACTTTTCACACTATTGAATATTCATTCCAGGCTCAATATATGTCAAGTAAAGCTGGAAGGTCTGAGCTAAGGGTGGGTTGTTAAGACCATTAGAAGGCTTACTAACTTACAAAAATTCCATCTCTGAGAATTTTGTATTTTCTTGTTGTGAGTCTGAAGATTACAAATTTACTTTTAGCCCAGTCGGTGTAGGTTACAACTACCAGTAATTTTCAATACGGGTAATTTTTTTTTATAAGTACCTTAAAGTATGTAGATTAACATAAAAAAAAGTTTACCAGTCTATCGATTTCCCAAAGTCAAAAAAATCGATTATCATATTTTTTCGATTATCCTTAATATTTCGAGATAAAATGAAGATAGACAAAAATAAAAAATTTCACCGTGTATGGGAGGTATTTTTCAATAAAAAAGGTTTTGAGTATTTATTTCTTCGAGCAATGGTTTGTCTGGAAACATTCGATAATGCATGTATGTATTTTGCAGCAGGGGAATTCACTAAAAGTTGAAATCTCATTCATATTTGAAGCGTTGGCTCATTCTGAAGTGGCCGAATTTTAATATATCGAATTGAAACTTGACATAGGAGTTAAAATATATATTTCAACATTTATGCTGAGTCTCAGCTTGTTATCTTGAAAATGACCCGATATAGAGCCACTTGACTTATTAATGGGTTTCTCGATTTTAGAAGTACCGGATACCAACTCATTTTAAACAGCTCCAGTTTAGAAAATTTTCAAAATATCAACCTGAAAGTTTTTTTACAAGTTATTTAATATAGATTCAAACAAGATCAATTGGTATTAACCTTTTTTTATTATTTACATTTCAAAGCACAAGTAACTTAAAAAAGTATAATTTTAGACCTTTTTAGATTTTTTATCAAAACGCTTGAGTTAATCGGCTTCAGATTAGTCAATTTTCTAAATATAGTTTTTAAAATACGTATAGCAAAAAACAATTGTGTTTGTAACTTCTGTACTAATTTTTAAATCGATATGTTCAAAAATGTCGAAAATGGAGTCGTTGAATCCAAAGGTAATATGCGTAAAACAGAAGACTATTTTCAAGCATGTTTTTAAAAATAACATGAAAAAAATCGTTCATACTTACTAAGAATATTTACTCTTGTACTCAACTTGTAAAACAAATATGATGTTGATATTCGAAAAATTGACGAAACTGGAATAGATTGAAATTAGTTGGTGGGTCCGGTACTCCTAAAACCGAGAAACCCATTGATAAGATATCTATATGGGGTAATTTTCAAGATAACAAGCTGAGACTCAGCATAAAAGTTTAAAATATATATTTTAACTTCTATGTCAAGTTTCAATTCGATATATTATAATTAGGCCAATTTAGAATGAGCCATCGAATTTTTCCAGACAACCCATTGCTCGGACGAAATAAATACATATGCTCTTTTTTATTGGAAATACTTCCCCTACACGGTGGTATTTTTTATTTTGGTCTATCTTCATTCCAGCTCGAAATATTAAGGATAATCGAAAAAAAAATAAAATCTATTTTTTGTTTCGACTTTGGGAAATCGATAGACTAATAAACTTTTGTTTAGGTTAATCTACATACTTTTAATGTACTTATACAAAAAAAATCAGCCCTATTGTAAATTACTGGAACTTTTGGTCTAAAATGACCCCTACCGACTGGCCTGTGTTTTTAAACGTTTTATAACTGTTAATGAACTTTAAGCTTGACGAGTGAGAAGAAATTATTTAAAAATAATAAATATATGAAATAATTATTATCTCTTCTAGGTTACGGTACCATACTATTTTTTATTTTTAAATTCACGCCCAATCGTGTAGAAGGGTGTAAATATGTAGCTTAGTCACAAGTTAAACTAATTACAATGTGTTAATTGTAGCTCATGTATGACGGAATATGACGTTTTCGTTGAAACGCATATGATTATTAAACGTGTGTGTGTGTGTGTGAATTTATGTTAATGACATTATTCTTAAATTATTTTAACTGTTTTCCAAGTGTAACTCACTAATAACTTTGAGTTTTATTAAAATTTTGTGTACCTCTTTTTATATTTTCTTTCTAACGATTTTGGTAAAGTATCCAAAACTTCAAGATCTAATTTAAAAGTGTATGTTCTAATTTTTACTTGACAATGTACTATGTCATTTTTAACTAGCATCCACAGAATGTAATAACAAAAATTAATCAGACATTTAAGGGTAACATTCATACTGGCGAAAAATTAATTCGGCGGATGGCAAAGGTTGGCTTGGACAAACGTTTTTACATGAGCTTGCTCAACCAAATTATTATCTTAAGCTCCCCACGGGTATACACGTGTAATAAGTGTATCGAAACAAATATCGCCATGAGTGGCCCGCTTTGCTCATATATATTGTTCTTGTAATGTATCATGTCATACATGGAACTACTTATTAAATTGAATCGTCTACATCGTGTTTTGAGTGATTCCACTTCCGAAGTGTCCAACGATAACTACCAAAACGATAGACCTTCGAATGAAATAATAACCTATCACGGAAGTAAATATATTTTCTTATTTAGTCTCAGTGTTGATACCTTTCTTGTTTATGATGTGCCTTTTCTTGCTTATGATGTGCATTTTCTTGATTAGTATTTGCTTTTTCTTGTTTATTATGTGCACTGTCTTGATTATTATGCGAATTTTTTGCCTGTGTTAAACTATTCGTCAATGCTTGAACATCTTCTGGTCATTGCAACTACTTATTAAATCGAATCGTCTACATCTTGTTTTGAGTGATTCCACTTCCGAAGAGTCCAAAGATAACTACAACAAAGATAGACCTTCGAATGAAATATTAACCGATCACCGAAGTAAATACATTTCTTATTTAGTCTCAGTGTTGATACCTTTCTTGTTTATGATGTGCCTTTTCTTGTTTATGATGTGCCTTTTCTTGATTAGTATGTGCTTTTTCTTGTTTATTATGTGCCCTGTCTTGATTATTATGCGAATTTTTTACCTGTGTTAAACTATTCGTCAATGCTTGAACATCTTATGAAAGTAGATGGCCATTTGTGCAACTAACAATTCATAACTAACTTAATCACATACTGTGCTACGGTTTTATCCTCTTCTGCCTAAAGTGTATTTCTTAAACTTAGTTCCTGATTTGTTCTTGTATTTCTAACTTTAAAAAGTAATAAAATGAATAAACATTATTTTGTTTTATTTTCAAACTTGTTTCAATAACAAAGTCGCCAAGCAAAAAGCGCTCATAAGTACGTACAGTCATAAAATTCACAATACATTTCATGAAATATAATGTACACAAGCTGCAACACTATTACAGTCAGTGACGGATACACACTTGCTCCAAGTCCCACTTTATCTAATGCCCACCATAAATTAATGTGTTGTCGTAAAGAAACGGAAATACACAAAGTAAAACACATTTATACGATGTTACTTTATGTTCTACATGGTAATAACTACGACTGATGTACCTACTATTAATGTCATTGTATAATAAAAATATGAATATGAGACCAAAATCCTGTTTTCCATGTTCCCCGATATATTCAACCAAATATAAGGTAATATTATTCTTTGTTAATGGATGTCTATTTAATTATTTCAACAACATATATACAACCTTGGTTGAAAGTATATAAGTTATTCATTCGTTTCAGTTTCAGCAGTCAGTTATGTCACCATCGTAGTGTCAGGTGCAGTAGTCAGAGGTCGTTTCAATTATAGTATTATGTCATGTCACTGTCGTTGTTTCAGTTATAATAGTCAGTCATGTCAGTAGTTGCAGTATTCAGTAGCCATGTCACCGTAGTCGTGTCAGTTGTAATAGTCACTAGTATCTATCATAGTCGTTACAGTTATAATAAGGATTCCTGTCAGTTGTAGTAGTCGGGCATGTCACCGTCGTCGTTTCAATTGTACAATTGGAAGTCATTAGTGTCTACCGTCGACATTTCAGTTATAGCAGTCAGATATGCTAGTCAGATATGTTACCGTCGTCGTGTCATATGTAGTACTTAGTCGTCAGGCCACCATCGTTGTGTCAGTTGTAGTAGTCAGTAGTCAGGCCACCGTCGTTGTGTCAGTTGTAGTAGTCAGTATCGTGTCTACCATCGTCGTTTCAATTATAGTATTCAGTCCTGTCAGTTGTAGTAATCAGTCATACCACTATCGTTGTGTCAGTTGTAGTAGTTAGTAGTATCTACCATCGTCGTTTCTATTATAGTAGTCAGTCCAGTCAGTTGTAGTAGTCAGTAATACCACCATCGTAGTGTCAGTTGTAGTAGTCGGTATAGTGTTTACCATCGTCGTTTCAATTATAGTATTCAGTCCTGTCAGTTGTAGTAGTCAGTCATACCACCATCGTTGTGTCAGTTGTAGTAGTTAGTAGTATCTATCATAGTCGCTACATTTTATTATAATTATTTGTTCGGACATATTACATCATTTGTGTGTTAAATAATCAAACGCGACGTTTCGGGAATACAAATCAATTCCCGTTCTCAAGTGACACAAACTAACGGTACATAAATCTAGGCAACTAGGCCTATGTAAGGGTGAACAAAGTAAAACTACAAATTATTACTTAATTTAAATATCTACATGATGGATCTCAGAACTAATACTGAGAAGTCAAACACACCAACCACAGACACAACACAATTCATACACTAAGCACATGCAATTGACGGCAAGCGTCTAGTTTACAAGCTAGAGAGAGACTGACAACTGGCCAGAGTATTCAGGCGTGGCCAACAGGAAGGGGTAGTTTCCTATTGTTTCACATAGTTCAAGTGTTTCGCACGGGAACGGGTTATAACACCTTGTGGTGATTCTACTGGTAAAAGATCAGAATTTTTTTTAATCGGTAACATTTCTGTTTTATTATTAATATGGTTATTATAATCAAGTTTTAGTTCTTTTTTAATGGGAGCCATAGTGGCCTAACTTCAATACTTGTTTGGCTGATAGGGTTGTCACCTAGTTTTATATATGAGGCTTCAATTATTTTACGTTTGTAAAAATTACTTTCCCGGTGTATGATTTTTGCCTCTTCCCAATTGAATTTGTGATTTTCGGCACCATATATGTTCTGCAATTTTCGATTTATCGACTAGGCCTAGTCGTACATTATTTTTGTGTTCTTTTATTCTAATGCTTAAAGGTCTTTTGTCTCGCCAATATATTGCCTATCACATTTACATTTAATACTGTAAATACAGTTTTTAGAATCCTGTGTGCCATTTTTAGATTTATTTTGGACGAGATGTTGTCTAACAGTGTTTTTTGTTTTAAAAGCAGTACAAATTCTATATTTTCTTGCTACGCGCCTAACATTTTCAGATAATCCCGGCACATATGGGATTGTCATGTACGCTGAGGTTTATTCTCATCTTTGGACTCTTTCTTTTTGCTATTTTTTGCTGTTTTACATTTAGAAATAATGGACTAAGGATATCCGTTAGAACTTAAATCCTGTTCAATACGGGCAAGTTCACTGTTTAAACTATTATTATCAGAACAAATTATAAAGGCTCTATTAAGTAAGGAATGAACTATTCCTTCTTTGACGGAATTATAATGATTTGAGTTATAGTTTAAGTAACGACCGGTATGTGTATTATTTTTATAGACTGAAGTTTTTAGGACATCCCTATCTCTCTCAACACACACATCCAGAAAAGCTAATTTATTATTTGCTTCGTTTTCCATGGTTAGGGATATGGAATCAGAAGCGTTGTTAATGGAAGCAAAAAAGTTTTCTAATTTATTACAACCATGAGGCCATACAACAAATGTATCGTCCATATATCTGAAAATATTTTCGGTTAAAATTCGGAAGAATCTATAATTTTCTTCTCAAATTCTTCCATAAAAATATTGGCAAAAATAGGACTGAGTGGAATACCCATTGCCATACCGTAATCTTGGCGATATATTTTATTATTAACTTGAAAGTAATTGCACTCCGTACATAATTTAAGGAGTTCCATGATGGCAACAACTGGTAGGTTAGTTCTTTGTTTTGAGTTGTTGTCTTTTAAAAGTCTACTTTCAATTATATTAAGTACTTGTACGGGTACATTAGTGAAAAGACTTTCAACATCAAAACTAACTAGCCTATCTTCCTCATTTAGTTTAATATCTTTGCATAATTCCACGAAATGTTTAGAGTTTTTCACAAAAGAGTCATTGTTTCCTGCTAGTGGTTTAATTATGCGCAGAAGGTATTTAGATAATTTCCTGCATGGGGAACCACGGGAACTGACAATAGGCCTAAGAGGGACGTTAGGTTTATGTATTTTAGGTAGGCCATACATATGGGGGAGTTTAGAGTAATGTGGTGTTAGTGAAGAACGAAATTTATCGCTGAAATAAGACTTGAACTTTCTGAGTGTGCTAGCAACTTTATTTTCAAAACTAGTTGTGGGTTCTTTAATAAGTAAGGTGTATTTACCAGCGTTTAAGGTTTCAATAATTTTATTTTCATAGATGTCCGCATCCAGAACTACAGTGGCATTACTTTTATTCGCGGGTAGGATTTTGACAGATTCGTCACGTTTTAATTTAGACATGGCCTTTAGTTATAATTACGAACAAGTAATTATAATAAAATTCAACATCCATCATTAACAAACAATAACTTCAAACAGAGAATAGTCGTTACAGTTATAATAGGGAGTCCTGTCAGTTGTAGTAGTCGGGCATTTCACCGTCGTCGTTTCAATTGTACAATTGGAAGTCATTAGTGTCTACCGTCGACGTTTCAGTTTTAGTAGTCAGATATGTCGTCGTGTCAGATGTAGTACTCAGTCGTCAGGCCACCATCGTTGTGTCAGTTGTCGTAGTCAGTAGTGTCTACTATAGTCGTTTCAGTTATAATAGTCAGTCGTGTTAGTTTTAGTAATCAGTCATGTAGGCAATTCGGGTGGTGAGGGTGTTCATATTAATGCAATAGTAATAAAAAGCCCTTCATTAAACCATTAAATTTGAGTTATTTCCATTATTTATGACTCAATTGGGAAAAACCATATATCGTAAGATTTGTTTTAAAATAGTCTACAAATTTGGTGTCTTTATTTTTTTTATTTTTTTTATGTATAGTTTTCTAGATATTTAATATTGAAAATTTTCAACTGACGTCATTTTAAAACATTATTGTTGCAGGAAAACAAGTTTTTCAAGTAAAATGTACCCTGTTCATACGAAGTTTCATGATTATATTTCAAACTATTTGTGAGATAATAAAGTATTTGTAAAAATCATATACGACGGACATACAGTAAACAGAGTATAGGACACATATTATACTGTATTATTTGATTGTTTTTAGTCGACAAATCACCCCCTAAAGTTTCGGACAGTCGAAGCTGGACACCCTGTATATAGGTCTAAAATATTCTTAAAGTTATTTGTAATTTCCCTAAAATTTTAGGCCACAACTTTAGAGTGATATTTATTGGCAGTAAATACATAGTCTTCTCATAATTTACTTATCAGTTTAAATTATATATTACAATAATTAAAAATTTTAAATAAATTGTAAATAAATGCATTATTATTCCCACTCGTTTAGAGACAAAAACCATATCATAAATTCCTTACTGCTACAATTTATTTCCAAGATTTGCAATTGACCACATTATATTTTCAAAGCAGCATTGTATTTCACCACGAAGTATATGTGTCCCTCTCCTGGGACTTTGTCCGTGCATTGTAAGCAATATCATATCTTTACAAATAAATCACTTTTTGTAACTTCTTCAATATCCTGATGGGCAAGATTACATTATAGATAGGATCCTAGAAAGTAACTTGGCGTATTCGTTTAAAATAAGAGATAAGTGTTAACTTTATTTGTTTATTACCACTATAACCATTTAAAAAACTAATTAAAAATCGATTACTAATATTTTTCGTATATTAATTAACTACACTATATTATTATAAACATTTAATTCATTCATTAAGATAAGAAGGTGTCATATATTTGTAAAGTGTTTTTTTTAATTTGTAGATAAAGTAAATAAATTAGGGGTTTTTCTTTAAACTGGGAGCATTTAATATCGTACTATGTTCATTTTAAGGGTTACTAAAAATAGATGTTTTTATAAATGCTACAATAATGTACGATTGTGTGAAAAAATATATCGATTTCATTAAAAGTCATGAAAGTGATAAGGCTAAATTTCGGACTATTAGACAAATTCAAATGGAAACCATAGAAATACAAGTAAATTAGTTATTTCCAATATTTAATTGTTGGTATTTACAACAATGTACTGCTATATTTAAATTATTCTTGACTTTAATCACATTAAATAATAAATAAATATTATAATTGTAGTGAAAAATAAAATGCTGAAATCTGACAATTTTTACACTCCATTATACTCCTTTTACACATATTCCACACCCATTTAAATTTGGTTACTTTAAAATGAATTGTTGCCTCCGTCAAATAATAATTATTTAAGAATCCTTACTACAGAACAAAATGTTCCGCATTGAAATTCATATTTATATTTAGTTTTTTTATTTTCGTTTGAGTACCAATTACTGAAAAACTGTTACTTCTTTGGATTTATTTCATTAGATGCATTTAATAAAAACACACAGTGTCAGGTATGTCCTTTTTAGTTTTACGCGCTTTTGTTATAGTCTCGTCTTGACATGTTCGATTTTTAAAGCGTACATTTTGTAAGCCAATCTGTAGTGAAATAATACAAACTGTACAAGGTGTATTTTATTATGTTGGAAGTATTTGGTTGTTAAAACACAGTCGTGTTAACTTGTTTGGTTTACGGTGAAAAGGCATTTATTTATTTTGTATTTTAAATAATGAAGGAGTTAGGGTTTAAAACAGGTTTTGAATTTGGTATAAAACATTTATAGAACATTTATTTGTTATATACATATATTAAAAACCTAACTGGTTTGGAGCTAACGATTCATATTTGTGGTGTACTAAATCAAATATTAACAATACTAGATATCAGCATTGCAATTCCATTACTGCTAAGCCAACACACAGGATGTTGTTTCTTTCATTGGAAAGCTGTTACTAAATTACTCAATCACAATGTTATTACACATGTTTACCAATCACCCAGATTCTGTGTTCTACTTGTACAACCTACATCTGAGGTGAAACTGTTTTAGAGTAATAAACCGATTCTTCAAAATATATTGTACATTTTAACTTCTTCAGGCTTAAGTATGTTAAGATAAATTTGTCAGTGAAAAGTGTAGAAATTGTTATAAAATATTAGTTGATCATATAATAAATATTATGTTTTGTTCTTTGTAGTCCAAGTACACAGATTGTAAGTTGTTTGACTTGAACATATGTTACTTGAACATGTGTTTTTTATAATTGTTAAGAAAAAATTAATTAAGTTTTTCAGTAGATCTGGCTGTAACCGTGTATGTAAGAGAAGACCAATTTGCTAATATTTATTTATATTGTATTTTTTCTTTCCAGTTTAATAAAGTTGTTTTGGATGTAAATTTAAATATTATTTGTTACTCAATTATGGTTAAGATGAGTACACAAAAATAAGTTTCAAGACATTTAGTGGCGACCGTGACAGGATATTTAATTAGTGTATTATAGGCTAGGCCTAGTTAATAACTTCAATAATGGAAGGCCTAGATAAATTGAAAAAGGAAAGAAAACAAGTAAGAAGACTCTTCACTAAGGCTTATAATGAATTAGAAGATCTTTTAAATAATGAAGAATTGCCTTTTAGTAGTAAAGAAACACATATGAAGGCAAGTTTCTCAGCCATTGAAGGCAAGATTGACAACCTAATGGTATTAGATGTGGAAATTAAGAACTTGTTGATTGTAGGAGACACTGATGATACCCAGTTGGATGTGGAATATGACAGTCAAGAGGAGTATCAGAAGAAATGGTTTTTCATAAAGGCTAAGTATGAGAAAATGTTAAATGCATCTACAAGCAGCAAAAATGGTGAGTTAGTTTCGCAGAGACATAAACGATATTTTCACTTACCTAAGTTAGAATTACAACTCTTTGATGGAAATATAAAGAATTGGATTGGGTTTTGGGGACAATTTAAAAAGGTCGATGAAGACAAAGAAATTGAACCTGAAGATAAATTTCAATATCTAATTCAATCGATGACACCAGGTTCCTCAGCTAGGGAGATCGTAGAATCATTTCCTCCTTCTGGTGAAAATTATGTAAAGGCTATAAAGCAGTTAAAGTCCAGATTTGCCCGAGATGAGTTTTTAATAGAATTTTATGTTAGGGAATTGCTAAATTTAGTATTGCAACAAGCAACTAAAATGAATAACATGCCACTTTCCTCTCTTTCTGATAAACTTGTAACTCAACTACGTGCCCTAGAAACCCTTGGTGTTACTTCAGACAAATATGCTGCCATGTTGTATCCATTAGTCGAGTCTGCTTTGCCAGATGAAACTCTTAAAGCCTGGGAACGTTATAGAACCTCTAATAAAATAGGCCTAAATGAATTTAAAGCTAGCACTGAGTCAGTAAACTCAAGTAATAATGTTAATTATTTACAGTTATTGTTAAATTTTTTACGTTCTGAAGTTGAGAGTGAAGAGAGGTTGACACTTGCGAGAACCAGCTTTGCAGTCGACCGAGACCTCATATCAAAGGACAACCACACTCGGAAACCGAAAGGACAGCCACGCACTCAAAGTGAATTTGAAAAGGGTTTACCTACAGCGTCTACAATTCTTGCAACAGACAGCTCTGTGGCGGTGAGTAGGCCTACATGTCTATTTTGTAGCAAAGGAAATCATAGTATTCAAGATTGTGCTGGCTTGCAGAAACTTACCTTAAAAGAAAAGAGAGAGTTTATTACAAAAAAGGGAGCATGCTTTTCATGTTTAAAGATAGGCCATACTAGTAAAAAATGTAAAGTTTATGTATCGTGTGCTATTTGTAAAAGAAAACACTATAGCCTAATGTGTCCAAACTTAGATAACTTACATCAAAGTGAAGCTACTAACAAAGAAAATGTGTGCTCAATAGGAGTTAATAAAAAATCAGAGTCTTTGATCTCAAATCAAAATAAAGAAACACTACTTCAAACTTTGGTTGTAAGAACATCAGGGCTAGGCCAGAAACAATCCTTACCAGTTAGAGCACTGTTAGACTCAGGGTCACAAAGATCTTATATTTCAAAAGACTGTGTGGATCAATTACATTTGACTAAAACTGGAGAAGAAACAATCATTCATGGGTTGTTTTGGAGGTATTGAAACTAAACAGACTCCACATAACCTATATCAGGTGGAAGTCAGTGATCTCAAAGGTACTGTAAGTTTTCCAGTTAATGTACTAGATCAAGAAAAGATTTGTAACTATGTGCCTAGGCTAGACAGTAGCAAATATTCATCTATTTTAAGGAGCAAGCGAATTCATCTTTCAGATGTCGGCAGAGAGACGTCAGACATAAAGTTGCTGCTCGGAGCGGATGTTTTAGGGCAATTACTTACAGGTACTCTTGAACGCCTAGATGAGTCTTTAGTTGCTGTACACACCCATCTTGGTTGGACAGTCATGGGTCAGTATAATGGAATCACTAAAAGGTCAATAACTAGCATAAGTTGTTTTGTCAAAATGGATATTTCAGACCTCTGGCGTTTGGATGTTTTAGGTATTAACGAGCCTATGGAGGCTAAATCAAAGGAGACATTGGCAGCTGATGCTATGGAACATTTTAAGAATACCGTTACTGTAAATAGTGAAAGCAGGTATGAGGTGACTCTTCCGTGGATTGAAGGCCATCCTGAACTACGCGACAACCGAGACATGGCTGAAAAGCGGTTATATTCTGTTACTAAGAAATTAGTTAAGTTAGGCAAGTTTAGTGAATATGACCAAGTGTTTGCAGAGTGGTTGAATGCTGGGATAACTGAAGAGGTAATAACAGAATCATCATCTAACATTAGGCCTAAGCATTACCTACCTCACCATGCTGTAGTTAAGGAGGCCAGTATCACGACCAAGATCCGACCAGTCTTCGATGCATCAGCTTTGGATTGTAATGGGAACTCTCTTAACTCTTGTTTGGAAAAGGGTCCTAACTTAATAGAATTGATTCCATCTCTATTGATGAAATTCAGGAAGCAGCCTATAGGTGTAGTTGCAGACATAAAGAAAGCTTTTTTGCAGATAAGTTTGTCACAAAATGATCGGGATGTTATGCGGTTTTTATGGTGGGATGACTACGCATCTAGGAAAATATCCTACTTTCGACACTGTAGGGTAGTCTTTGGAGTTTCATCTAGTCCATTTTTGTTAAGTGCCACCTTATCTCACCACCTAGAAAAGGCTCCAGATATTCTAAAGGAAACTGCAGATATTCTGAAAGAATCATTTTACGTAGATAATTGTGTAACAAGTCTAGAAAGCGAAGCTGACCTCAATCGCTTTGTTGAGGAGTCACAGATTCTTCTATCCGCAGCAAAGTTTGAGCTACGTGGTTGGGCGAGTAACGCTGCACTACCTGAAAAGATCTACAAATCCGAAAATGATCATATGTTTCTATCAGACACTTCTGTTCCCGTACTAGGTTTACTATGGGATGTAAACTCAGATGAGCTATACTGTAATATAAATTCGGTAAATTTATTCGACAAACCTATCACAAAAAGAAGTTTACTATCAATTTCTCACCGATTATTCGACCCAATAGGATTTACTTGTCCATTTACTTTGATTCCTAAGCTTTTACTACAAGAAGTGTGGAAGTTGAAACTTCGCTGGGACGATGAACTACCTCACGACGTTTTACTACAGTTTGATAAGTGGATTGAGGATCTACACTATTTGACAAGCTGTAGGATTCCACGGAGGTTTAGTGATTGTATAGGTCCAGTGCTGAACATAAGTCTTCACACGTTTGCTGATGCTAGTAAATTATCTTATGCAACATGTATTTTTATTAGAGTCAAAGTAGGAGAGAGTGTCTCAGTTCAGCTTGTTGAAGCTAAGGCTAGGTTAGCGCCAACAAAACCCATGACTATTCCACGTTTGGAGTTGATGGCAGCTCTCATAGCTTCAAGACTGTTGGTTACCGTAAAGTCAGTTCTAAAAATCCCTGATTGTAAATATTATTTTTGGACGGATTCTATGGTTGCACTAGCCTGGATTAAAACTAAAGGAAATTGGAGTACATTCGTAGGTAATAGGTGTAATGAGATTTCTCGGTTAACAAATCCTGATGACTGGTATCACGTTCCTGGAGTCTTTAACGCTGCCGATCTCCCCTCCCGAGGATGTAGTGGTAGACACTTAGCAGCTAGTAAGTGGTGGAAAGGCCCTGATTGGTTAAAAGATTCTGAAGATCAGTGGCCAACAAGTGAAATAACGATTCAGGAAGAAGAAGTTAATCAAGAAAGAAGAAAATCTGTTGTTACATCGGTTTCAGTAGAAGAGCCTAAATTCACGGAACAATTAAATAATGTTAACCAGTATACAAAAACTGTCAGAGTTATTGGATGGATTTTTCGTTTTTGTAATAACACAAAAGGGAACAAGACTAATGGCGAGTTAAATGGATCCGAAGTAAAAAATGCAGAAACCAAACTTCTACGATGTATACAAAGTGAATCGTTTAAGGAGCTGACATTGAAGAACATTAAAATGCAGATTTTTACAGATGAAAATAACTTGTTGAGAGTAAAATCAAAGTTGACCCTCATGGACGATGTTGAAGATTTTAAAGTATCCTATTTTACTACCATCAAACCATCGAATGGTTGTAAAGCTCATAATTGAAAAACATAGTCTCCATTTCCATGCGGGCATCAACACCCTAGTTTCAATTCTGAGGCAAAACTTTTGGATATTAAAGTGTCGAAACACTGTCAAAAAGATTGTATCAAGATGTAGTATTTGCAAGCGACACAAAGTTAAACCTCTTCAGACACCACCACCTCCACTTCCACTGGCAAGAGTTAATGATTCAAAAGCTTTTGAGACAACTGGTGTGGACATCGCTGGGCCTCTGTATTTGAAAGAAGGTATAAAAGCATATATTGTATTATTTACCTGTGCAGTGTATAGAGCAATACATCTTGAACTTATTGTTTCACTCTCTACAGAAGCTTTTCTCTCTGCCCTTCGTAGATTCATAGCGAGAAGAGGTCGACCTACTACAATATATTCAGACAATGGTAGGAACTTTTTAGGAACTAGTAATCTATTGAAAAAACTGAACTGGGAAGAAATAGTGAAGGTTACAACTGTGCAAAGGATTCATTGGATATTCAATCCTCCTTCAGCAGCTTGGTGGGGCGGCTGGTGGGAACGGCTCATCGGAATGGTAAAGGAAATTCTTAGACGAAATTTAGGAAATTCGTCAGTCACATATGAGGAACTGTCAACTATTTTATGCGATTGTGAAGCAACAGTGAATTCAAGACCTTTGACTTATCTCTCAAATGATGATGACTGTTTACAACCATTAACGCCTGCTTTATTTTTACAACCGATGACAACTACTGAGGTGCCGGACTTAGACAAAATTGAAACATCGAGCTTGAATAAGAGAGTGCGCTATGTGAATAAGTTAAGGAAATCACTAAGAGATAGATTTAAAAGGGAATATTTGGCTACACTTGTTCATCATGGTAAGAATCTGAAATGTAGGCAAGCCGTAGTTGGTGAAATAGTATTAATCGGAGATGACAATGTAAAGCGAATAAGATGGCCCTTAGGATTAATACAAGAAGTTTATCCAGGAAAAGATGATATTTCAAGAGTAGCAAAAGTGAAAACAGCAAACGGTGTGTTGATTAGACCACTTCAGAGACTGTATCCGTTGGAAATATTTGCTAATGAAGAAATTTCTATAACTAATAAGAATAAAGAAGTAAACAATAAAGGAAAAGTGACTGTTGAAAAGAAGACTAGAAGCGGAAGACAAGTGAAAGTACCCCAGAAACTTACTCTTTTTTCAAATCTTTAAAATTTTCTAATTGTAGAGTTATCAAATTTTAAAGGGGGGGAGGATGTTATAAAATATTAGTTGATCATATAATAAATATTATGTTTTGTT
>JAGFPH010001483.1:44448-86388 GCA_018207615.1 Philaenus spumarius
GTAAATATTATTTGTTACTCAATTATGGTTAAGATGAGTACACAAAAATAAGTTTCAAGACAGAAATAATAATAATGTTTACATGTTACAAAAATAGTCGAAGCAAATAAAGTCCTTTATTTTCATTAGGAATTTCTAAACTTTTGTATTTTATAACATGTTATTATTACCCTCTAAATGTGCATTAAAAAACATGAATTTAAAATTACAGATCAACTTAAGTTATGAAGTAATTGAACTACTTGCAATTTAACCGAAGAAATTTCACAACTAGGCCTAGAAGTAAAAACAAATCAAATAAACTGTTAGTACTTTAAACTAAATTCTAAACTATGTTCACAGAACAAAGTATTCACAAAGTTGGCTGCAGAAATGTTTTCTGTGAACTGTAACATTAGTGTGAAAGGAACAAGTTTTTGAATTTCATTTTATGTTCTCCACCTGCAGGTATATATTTTCTAAGTTTTACCCACTGAACAAAAGCCATACGGTTTTAAAAGGTTGGCATATTAAATTTGTACACCAACAGAAACAAGCCTTCTGAACACGAAACATTAAATTTGCTCTTTTTTTGGAGTCAAAATTTTAAAAGAAACACTTTAAAAGTCGTATGATTGACTAAGAAATCCAATATGTGCACCAAATGAGGACCAAAACGTAAAACGCGGCCGTTAGAGTACGAACACCCGATTAATGACATATTTAATGACAACCCAAAACTTGTTCTAGGGACATGATCGGTGCTCATGAACTTAGATCTCACCATAAGAGTCATGCAGCAATCTTTACTATGGAACTTCGCTAATAAACAAACGCAAAACGGATTCTCTTAAAAAAAAAGGAATACAAAATAAAACAAACTATAGTATGTTATTGTTTCAATGTAAATAAAAAGAAATACATAAATCCAGACATCACAGAGAAACAAAACTCTGTAAACATGAAATGGTTCAACGTTTGTTTACTTGTTCCAGTTCCGTTTGATTGGTAGATAAATTTACTTCCTGTTTCCTTTATAAACTCATTATCCTGTTTGGCAATTTTTCCCTCGTGAATAAACGGTTTCCACAAAGTACTCGAAACAAAATATATTGTACTGTTTTTACTCATGTGGTTTTCTTAAAGTAAACTGCATTTGTATACATGAAAGAAATTAAAATTTGGTGCTTGCGAATTTCATCTTCAAAAAATCAGTTTGTGGAGTTTTTAATGTTTAAAAATCTCCACAGAAGAATAATACCAACGAAGCAAGATTCACTTATTAAAATACTTGCCTTAGAGGTTAAAATCGTTTTAGAAGTTAGCAAACGTTCCAAAACCAAAAGTTGAACTTGTTACACAAACAATATTGATTTAAGTTTGTTTTCACAATATTTGTATATCCCTACAGATTTGTACAATTGCGCGATAGTATTAAATACATAGTTAATTCATGAAGATGAGTATACAAAGTTTTATTTAATTTTAATTTACATTTGTATTAATTGAAACACGTCACAGAGTTATAAACTGCGATAGAAATACCTGACAGAGTGTGGTTTGAAACACAGCTAATGCGAGGAAAGACGAGAGGAAACCCAGATTGTACTTCTAGACTTTACATTTACTTGATTAGTTTATCCTCCATGAGGAGACAATGACGTCACTGGCTCACTGTCACGTGATCATGTGGATAGATAATACAAATAGAACATTGCATTAGTCTAATTCCTGCTCTTTATCGTGGCTGTTACCACGATAGTCTATTGGTCATTTTATTTCATTCTTAATCTCTCTCTATAATTGGACGTTAAAAGTAAAAATTATGACTGAAACTTTCTGTAATTTTTATTAAATTTAACGCACAGTATGTGCCCAAAATAAACAGTACAGTGCTGAAATTGCAAGAGTTTTAAATGTTTTATTCTTTACACAAATACAAAAAATCAAGCTGACAAATTTGGTTTCTAGCAAACACATTTTCCATATATCCTCCATTATTAAGTTTTACTGATTTTCATTTTAAAAGATTCCCAGTGCATTTGGGAAACTGTAGAGCTCTAAAGAAGTCCACCGTAGCTTTCATTAAATGTTTTGAACCGCCTTTTACACAGAGTCAAAACACTACCCTTACAATGGAACTTATATTTACATCACTGTTAGGCGGACTTTTGTGAAATAGTTCTTGAAACTTTACAGCAGTTCACGTCAAACTAGGTCCACCAGAAGGGCCTGTTCCGTGTGAGCGAAAACAATGCTCTAAGAAACCTCTAACTAATCTCAAACAAGACAGTAATAAGCAACGTGGCCTGGCAACAATCAACAATGTAATCAGCTGTTATTTTAAAACCAACGACAGCTGTTTTCATTCCAGCACTGTCTATTTTAGCGCGTACATACAATGAAATTCATATTAGCGAATTTCTGTAGGGAAGATGAGCTAATAATGCAGCTACTAATGACCCTTATGGTGGGACCTAAGGTTGGGAGTAGTAAATGAGTGCCGATCATGGTCCCCAGAATACGTTTTGGGGTGTCACTAACCATTCTATCTATATATGTGTTCGGACGCTAACGGCCGCGTTTTACGTCCGATTTGGTCTAAGTTTGGAACACACGTTGGTTGCCTAAATAGTTTGGACGAGTTCGTTAGCCAAAACATGCAAAAACCGGAAGTTTTTTTTTAGTTTTCTCGTACTAGAATAACACTTTTTGGGATTTTGTCCTCTACAGTCAGGACGTTCTAGTTAGCAAACGATGAAGAGTTTTTAAACGTACTGTGACAATTTGTTTAAATGTTTTATGTTGTGTTTATTTTAAAATTTGAATCGTGGCTCAGTGAATAACTATGTGTACTTCATGTTTGTGTTCATCCGCATCTTAAAAATTTAGACATGAATCGCCGAAACCTTTAGTCCCATCAATAAGGACTGTAGAAGGACATCAAGGTATGTAATATATATAGTCTATACAATTCTGGAGGCATTATAGTATAATACATAAACAAATAATTTGGTTTGGGGAACATTTAAGTATTTTCTTACCAAACAAAAAGGTGTTACACATTCATAACGTTAACCACAGGACTGCAGTTTTTCGTTACCACTAAAGTTTTTTTCATTTCATTTTAGATTATCTCAAATCTTGATCAAAAATATTGACAACTTGTAAACAGCAACCAAATTGAAACAAGACCAAGAAGTATTAACAAATCTGTTGTAACAACAAAAACTAAGGCAAATCATTATCAAAAACGCTAGAACTAAACCATTAGATGGATGCATGAATTAAAAATACCATCAGTAAGCAATTCTATTAATCAGATACTATTCTTTTAAATATTTGACAAGACAAGAAATATAGCAATAAAAGTTTATTTATGCAATAAAAGTAAAAGGAAAAGTAAATGTTCTTTGACTGTATATTTATTAATTTCAGAGAGTGGTTTCGATTTCCGTGTCTGGATTTTGAGAAGGAAAACATCACGTCGAATATCATCCTTGTCAGAAAATAAAACGAATAACTTTAAAATATGAAGCAATCAATCAACATTAAAGTTAAATTTAAAGTAATTTATACAAAAGCTTAAAAGCTCTTAAGGGTTGCATTTTTATATTTTTCTATGTCAATAAATAGCGAAAATTTGACGTATGGTTTTCTAACGACATTAGGTTATCGTTCAGTTAATACATATTATTTATACTTTAAAATCCATGTAGTTTTACCAGTAATACTTACATCAGGCACCTTTAATAAGGTTGCAATACTAATGACTTTCGGTGACATTCTTTTTTTTAAACTGATTGTTTCTCCATTTATATTTTGATATTACTAATAATAAGGGGTGTTGAAATACATATTACCTTTAATATTATTACGCTGCTACGAATAAAATTAAATACAAGTAACACTTTAGACTACGACATCTATAGGGAATATTTAAGGATAACAACATTTACATAAATTCTCACACTCATACGTTTCACAATCGAACGCGTTTCAACGTCAAAGTCGTCATCCTCAGTGATACACGAGCTACAAATAAAACATTATAACCAGTATAACTTAGGTCTAAGCTACATATTTATAACCATCTACATGAGTGGGGGTGGTTTTATTACCGAAGATAAGATATTGCTGTTACTCTCTATGGAGAGACCTCAGGTCGGGAATGTTCAATGAGCACCAATCATGGTCCCCAGAATACGTTTTATTTTGTAATTATCCATTCTATCTATATATGTGTTCGCTCTATATATGTATTCCAATGGCCGCTTTTTTCGTCCGATTTTGTTTAAGTCGCTCAGACTAGTTCGTTAGCCGAAAAATCCAATAACAGAAAGCACGTGTTTTACCAACATTTACATTCTTTGAAATTTCTCGTACAAGAATGAAAACTTTTTTGGAATTATATCTAAAACAATTAATATAATGTAGCACATTTTGTTTGTTTACACGAACTTGTAGATCGTCTGTTTCCTCCAAAATTGATCAAAAAGCAAAATACCATAAAAGTACCCGGTTAAAATCCATTTGGGGATTTTACCGTAGGACATCTTTTGATTCGTGGATAATACCAAAGCAGATGATTGTTCTGCGAGCGAAAACAAATCCACAATCCGAGGCCGCAACCCATAAAGCGAGCGAAAAGAAGAAACGCGTGAGGCGGGGCTGGAGCCTGAGGTTCGAACAAAGTCTAGTAATATATTTCGCACACGGAGGCAGCTATTCAGCGCCCTTCGTAAGTAGACCATGGAAACAAATAGTTGGTTGAAACCCTAAAACGTATAATCTTAATTTTGGAAACTCAAGTCAGCTGTTTAGCTGCTTGATCTAACTATTTTCTATACAACCATTGTTTCACGTACAACAAAAAGTAAAATCAAATAGTGAATAAGAGGGAGAGAGAGAGAGAGTAATATTAAATTTAAATTATATGTCTTCAAAAATATTTTTAATAAAATATTGAAAACTAACAAAACCTTAAAATATGAAGCAATTGACGAGCTAATAGATTTGCTTAACATTTGTCTTGCCCACAATTACTTCCAGTTCAATGATAGGTACTACAGCCAGAACAAAGGGTCGGTAATGGGTTGCCCGCTATCAAGCATCAAGGCTATTTTCAAGGATATTTTTAAATTATATTGAAAACAATTACATAGTGTCACAAACAAACATTACGTCAACATCAACTATTACCACAGATATGTAGATGACATAATTGTTTTTTATACCGAGGTACATCCAGACAAATTCAGAAACTAGGAACTTATTAAATAGTATACACCACAATTTAAAATTCACTACCGAAACACTCCTCCCGACAACTTGATAATGGTTAAATAGCCGAAACGGCCGTCGTAATAACACGACTTTTGACTATTGGTGTCTGTAAGTTCCTATTATATTAAAAAAAACACTTTAGAGAGAGGATTCTAAAGAAGAGGTTTTATAGTGAATTTCACTTCAGATGCAATTTAATTTTAGCTTAAGTGAATTTGGAGGAGAGACCATTTTCGTTTACGATTTAAGATTATCTAATAAAATGTTGGTTTAACCCATTAAGTCCACTTAAAACTAAACTGCCTAATATGGAGTCATAAAAACTAATCGTATTAGGTTAAACTTCATTTTATAAACTCTATAGCAACCTGAGTGTTTAATTATCCATATTATAATTAAATTTAATTAACTTTGTTATTTATTTTGCGTATGGAATAAGTTCAGAGAACAGAAACTGCAGTTAGTGATATATGAAAATATGTACATCTTAATTTAATATAAGATTGGTACCTACGTAATAATTTAAATCTGATTTTCGTTGTTTAGCAGTGATCTTAATTTCTAAAAAATAAAATAGGGAAATGAATTTATAATAGTTAAAAGTTTATTAAAAAATACCTGTTTAAGAACTGATTGTTTTTTTTATATCAATAATTTTAAAACCATAACTCTATGTTGAATTTTCATAAAGTAACAATCATTCAGTTTTTTTTTTTTTTTTTTTTAGAACTAATGGCCTGATCTAATTTATGTAGTATTTTTATTCGGTAACAAAGCAGATAAAAAATCTCGAAAAGTTTTGTACAACGCGAAAAAAATGGTGTATTGACAGATACTACATTTAAAAAAGACTATGACAAGAAAATGTATGTTTTAACTAAACATTTTAAATAATAATAAAACTAAATGTAATAATATTCTACTTAAATATAACAAAACTACTTGCATACAGTAAGAACAAACATTGTATATTGAAATCTTGCTCGGATGATTGTCTGCAACTTGCATTTAACTTTGTGAAGAGTTACAAACAAGTCAAAGATTTTCCGTTTGAACTTTCAAAAGATGTATTGTCTGTTAATACGTAAACTTTACTTAATAATGCAACTTTAAGATTGGAATATATTACAGAGATATATTAAAAGTTTTAAACTTTAAAATGAAATACAACACAGTGACAGCAAGAGTTATGACAAAGTATATATTACGTACTCATTTATATAAATATGTATTTCTACAGGAAACCACTACGTGATACTATACAAAACTTAACCTAAAAATTAGAAGTACAAAATAGGAATCAAATCAGCCGTTAGTGGAAAAGCAACTGAAAAATCTGCAAGAAGTAATAGGGAAACAGCTGATTATTGTAACACCATAAATCTTCCATTAGCTGAGATACTTAAAAAATACCCATTCACTTTGGTTTGCTATTTATAAGTAGGGCCTAAGTATTTTTAAACAATTTCATTAATATTTTACTTACTAATTTAACTCTTTGACGGCCACGAGGCGATTTATCAGCTTACAGAAATAGTTCTGAAATATATCAGCTTCTTATTCTTTTAGTGATTACTCACTTATTTTTTATTATTTTAATTAAAATTTGCTTGTGGTGAATGGGAAGCAATCAATTTTTTTGTTAGTAAAATCGAGATTAATTTTTTTTTAATTTTTTCTCTAAATTTTTGGTTTATTCATGAAATTAAGTAGACCTTGAATTGTCAGCTGGGATTTGTAGCATCAATACCTACAGTAAGTCGTGCATTATTTACGAATTTATGCAAGAGTTTATAGGGTTATATTTTTGTTTTTATGCTGCCTTAGGGGTTTTTATAGTTTGATGTTTGTTTTATTCAATATTAGTAGCTAATAAACAGTGCGTTTCACCAGTTAGTGAAGATACATTGTTCAGACATGTTCTGGAAGCAAAAATAAATTTTGCTGATGAAGTGTCCAGTATAGATAGTTGTTGGTATACTACATAATCACAGTTGACACATTGGTTTCCAAAAGGTTTTTAACAGAAGTAGGTTTGAAAAAATGTTTAGATTTGTTCATGTACTTAACAACAATAATAATACAAAACATGAATCAACTGGCTATGATCCCTTGCAGAAATTGCAGACACTTATAGACTATGTAAATAAGTTATTTCGACACTACTACATTCCAAAATAGAATCTATCAATGGATTAGCAAAGACCACATTATGAACCATTCCCAATTATTAAAATGTATAACAAAAACATCAAGTATCAAGTTGTGAGTATTGAAGAAAAAAAACAAATTAATAAAAAAGCCTTAGCTCACACTGTAGTCGCACAATTTTGGAAATAGAGAATTATTTTAAAGGTTATCACTTATTTGTTGACAAGAGTTTCTCAAATATTATTCTGGCAAAATATTTATATTCAAAACCGACATTTTTAACTGGCACAGTAAAAAAAAATATATTGTGTGAATTCCCGGTAAACTCTTAGGCAAATTTAAAGTTGGAGACAAAAAATCTCAGGCGTGGTGAAATAATAGGCGCTGCTTATAGAGAAAAGCTTTCTCAAAAATCTCAGTTAGTTTTAATATTCAAGGCAGAACCCATTCTTAAAAATAAAATGAGATGTACAAAATGTGCAACTAAAAAAGAACAAAAAATAATAATATATTAAAAAAGCATATTTTATCTACAAACAAAAACGCAATAATATAATAATACCTACCTAGATATAAATTTACAGTTTCTGTTTGTCTGGAACTTGGCTGTTAACCAAAGATATTAAAGAACATACTGGTGGATGAGATGCTACAATTTTTTAAATTGGGATTAGGCAAACTTCCTGATAAAAGAAAGGAACTGTGTACTGTATGTAGTACAAAAGCAAAAATAAGGAGATCAAAAACATTTGAGTAAACTGGAACCAAGTTGTCCATGCAGAGTGTTTCAATAAGCACAAGTGTATATAAAACATTAACTAGACAATATATACATGATTGTGAATGATGTGTAAATAGTTAGTGTTAGCCTAGTGCTTTATGTTTATATAAATGTTGTTTATGTGTGTTATGTTCTGTAAAGTAAACAATTATGTTTGCTGGTAAAAAAAGGCGAAATAAAACAAAACAAATGATACAGGTAAAATGCATTTCCAAAAATCTTGATCTTTATATATATAATCCAAATACCACTCGCTCAATGACTCATCACGAAATCTCAAAAACTACTGAACGGATTGCAATGAAATTTGACATGTAGCTTCCTCTAGGGCCTTAGGTGATCGCTAAGAATGGTTTTAAAAAAAATCGAAATTTTAGGGGGCTTTGGAGGGGGGGGGGGGTCAAAGTTATTAAAAATCTCCTTTGTTAATATACATTTAACTTTGATTTGTCTATTAGTGCAAAGCCGGATCGGGCCAGCTAGTTACTACGTAAAGTTTACCGAACTTATACGAAAAATTACTCCTACAAACACCTTTTGTTCATATAACAAACGTATTTATTAAAATATTCTCATTAAATTTTCAGCATTTATGCAGAATACACAAATGTATTAAAAAATTATACTACATAAAACTAGAAATAAACTCTACAATATGTTTTAACTATACCTATTTAACACCAAAATAAAATGAAAATAATAAATCTTATTAATCTTCAAAAATAAAATATTGGAAACGATACTTTTACAAATAGAAATAAATAAAAAAGTGCAATTCTACAGTACTAGTATTTTTAGATTATTTATAACATCATGACAAAACTACCATTTCCATCCAAGCTTTTTTGGAATACAAGCGCTGTTTAGGCACTGGTCTTATTAGTTTGCCTGGTCTTAAAAGGGTTAAAAAATAAATGTGCAAGCAATATAAATTTTGAATAAATTCGTGTTTTTAACGCTCATTAATTTTTTCTTATTACCACACACAATATATTGTATAACGTCCCGGCTGCAACAATTCAATCCCAGGATTTGCAACTCAACTGATCAATAAGCAGTATTGTGTTTTACCAAGAAGTACATGTGTTTCCCCTGGGGCTGTGCACGTGTATTGTGTACAATATAATATCTTTACTTACGTTACAATAATACCCTAAAGGACAAACTTGCATTATTTAAAACTATCCAACATCAACATATTGAGTGGTCTTCAAAAAGTACAAATGTAATAAATAAGTAAATATCCAACTTAGTGCGGTAAATATTCAAAACAACAATTATTTACTCATGTACTATGTGTTTTTTTTTTCAAATCCAGAGAAATTTGATGAGTGTATATTATAAAATGCTAAGCATCTGTGAGCCATGCTACATCGGGTGTAGACATCTACTCTGAATCAATGTCAGTTGATGAATATAATTTTTGAATATATTATTGCTCAAAATAACCGTAATAATTACACAGTAAATTAAATAAAAATAATGTAAAGAATACAAAATCCAGGTGGTATAAAAAATAATACCAAAATAGTACTGGTAATAAAAAATGTTTGTTGGAAAGACAACCAGGTGAGATCTTTTTCGGAAAAATAAGAAAACACACCAACAATTTTAATTAAATTGAAATTGAGCAAAAAGGCTAATTTTCATAAGAATTAAGAAAAATCCGTCACGGCCTTCCACCCGCCATAAAGAGGATTTAGGGAAATTTTAGTTCAAAACCAATTCAGAAAAACTCGTACCTGTAATTCTTTTTTAAATTCTGAATTGTAGTTTTTTGAATACCTAAGTTTTGAAACCTTGACCCCTATTTCTACACCTTCGGGGATTGGGGGGGGGGGGTAGTTTGTAGGGTTAAAATGTCTAAAAACACGTTTTAGAAGGAAAAACGATTATAATGGGAAATGGGCAACATTTTTAATGTACATTAAAAATGTAAAAGTTTTTGCTTACATCAATAGCTTTAATTTAAGACATTTAATTTCATTCTGTTTTAGAACTCGCGTAATTTTAAATGTCACAGGCCTAATAAGAGTTCATATTTATAATTAAATTAAAAGTTTTATGCTTGGATATGTATACATCTGTGACTCCTAACAGACCCTACAACATGTACCCACAATCATACGCACCACTATTACATTTTTATATAAACTCTATATACATACCTTGAATATTATATAAAATATATACAAATATGTAAATGAATATGTTTTATGTATTTATATATAAAGGGCACCTGCCCCTGCTCGCTTAGCTCATTAACCCTGGCAGCAAATCATGGCGAATCCAATGAAAAGAAGTTATTGAATAATATTCGTATATTTTCACTGAAATGACGACCAAGCGGTGAGCTGCACATAGCTAATAAGTAAGTCAAAGATTGAAATAGACACGACCAAACCCAATAACTCAAATTACGACATGCTTTGTAATTTCACCATTAATATTTAAATAATAAATATATCCAACATTTTATATTACTAACTAAAAGAAACAATATGATATTTAACACCAGATGTTTGACTTATAATACAGTAAACATTTTGTTGCATTTACCTAATCTAAAAAAAACTATTACTTGTGAAAAATAATCAACTAATTCTAAATTTGACAAATTTACTTCAAATAAACGTGTTTTGGTTAATTGTAGTAAATAATAATCCAAGACAGCTGTTTTATTTATTAGATATTATGCTCAAACACACCCAAACAAACAAACAAAACATATATTTTTGATTAGGGAATGACGGTCACGATTTTTTTAAACTTTATTCGTATGCTAAAAAGAGCATTTGTGTTAAATTTCAAGTTTCTAGTGTAGCTTTTATATTAGTTGTTTCTTGTTTTTCATTAACACGGAATCTAAAGCACGTACAAGGTAATATGGGGCCTTAAAAAGGGGTATTTTCTTAATCTAAAAATTTCCAATTTAACGTATGTTAAAAAAAATCCACTTTTCCGTTGTAGAAAAAAAAACATTTTTTTATGCCCTTTTAATCACCCTCTCCCTTCTCAAAGTGGCTTCCAGAGGGTGGAAATTTGTAGACTTTTTCTAAATGTTTGAGATCAAAAGAACCTCTGAAAAAAGATCTCATTTGGATCTATCAACTATAACAAACGTATTATTTTTGGTCATAATATTATCTGTACTAAATGGTTGTATAACTCCATTAGATATATTAGACATACAAATTTGGAAAATCCGTAATTTAAATGTATGTGGAATATCTACAGAGTATGAGACAAATATTTAACAAAATTAAGAGTGTGACAAAATGTTTAATTTATGGTTTTCAGAATATGATGTGTTTATTAATGTTCTGTTTCTCCAGAAATAATAATTCATTAAACGGATCCATACTACATTTGCTGAGAAGTTTACCTAACTGTTTCGCATTGGTTGAAACTTGTTTACAAACTGTATGTTGTACATCGCTCAAAGAAATTAATATTTGCTGTAAGAATATTAATTGCATCTTCTAGCCTACTGTTAGTTCTAGGTTAAAAATGCAGTTACATTTTGTATTGAACAGCTGTTTCGTATAAAAACTTCTCAAGACTATGATTTATGTAGTTCTAGTCCTCAACGATCCTTCATGCCATCTAACTTTGCTTTAACCGAATGTAATGAATACATAAAGCCAGACAGCAAAGATAAATAATATCCTGTAAACATGCAATGGTTGTACCTATATTTGACTTCCCTACATACATATATCGATTACCAACTATAAACTTGCTTCTTTTTCTTGGCATGGCATCATCCATACTACCATTATAAAGAGGTAAAATTTATTTGTTTGTTTGTATGCAGGGAGTAATCTCGGGAACTACTGAACCGATTGAAAAAATAGTTTTACTAATAAAAATCTACACTATCCCCGAATAACATGGGATATAATTCATTTTGATAAACACGTTTTTTATTTCAATATTTGTAAATTTAGTCGAAAAAAATCTTAGGTTAGACCTGGACTGATGAACCAAAACATGTATTTAAATTTATTACCATAGTAACCAAATGAATAAAATAACAGATAAAACATCTGTTTGCCCCAATATTTCCATTAACAGCTGATTTCAAACTTTGAAGCAATTATTTTTGTATTTCTAACTTTTAGGTTAGGTTTTTTAAAGTGTAGACCTGAGCCTTGCTGGTTCTTTTAACCTTTATTATAACTGCTGTTATAAATTATAAGAAATAATTTGATTTGGACATTTAACATTATTTACCATCTTAGTTTTGAGGTTATTATTAATCCTACACCTTTATTATAAAGAAAACATGGCATGATTATGTGTATAGACGGTTCCAACGGGGATGGCGTGCGGAGCACTTAGGGGTTTCCCCTAGTTATACTAAAAATGTATTACATTAAATAATGTTTGAATAACTTCCTTTCATTTTACAAATAACAAAGTACACGTTTCCTGTATTTATTTAATTTTCCAGCAATTTTAAGCATTTTATAGCTTAAATGTTTTTAAGCAAACAGGTTTAATTACAGTTTGATCTACCGTTTTAATTTTTACATAAAACAATATAGTGTTGGTTGAATAAATCGATATTAGATATTAAAGTTGTGATTACCTAAAATGAGTGAGTGTATATTTTAAATAAAAACGATCTCTTATCACTCGATTATCAGTGGCTAGAAATTCAGTAAACTCCAAACGAGCGATTCAAATACCTACTGATCGTTCAGAATAAAGTCATTTTTAATTTTCAGACAAGCAGCCATTGTTTTAAAACAGGATGCTGTCTTTAAACCGAGGACAATTTACCAGACAAATAGTTGGTGGAAGGGACAAAGGACAGTGACACCGTGTTTTACCAGTGTCCGATATCTTTAAATAATTTTGTTACTAATTCGTTATGATTGGCTAATGATCCATCTCGGGGCTACCGACTTTGTGGGGGTAGGTTGGTGATTAATTAGTGGGTGTAATATAGATTTAGATAGACAATTTTAAACAATTGAAGAAGTATTTTATATTTTTCTGAACTCCTAAATTGGCAACACTTTACTGGGAATTGTTAATTGAAATAAGCAATTTTTTAATAGTCAAGTAAAAATAAAAACCTTTTTTATTGTTATTAATATAGTTGTCTATTTAATTTTAGTTTTTATTTCATAACTAAAAAGGATAAATCAGAGTTCAGGCTGTATTGTTCTCCAAGAAATGTACTTCATTTGTAGAATTTATAAGAATATTAATCATGTAATTGGTTTGTTATCACATTGCATTATACACGTCAGTAAAGTGACTATTGCAATAATTCACTACTTGCTCAAAACGTCAGCTGATTCAATAATCAGATTACATTTTATAATACTAGGACCTAATAGTATATTTCGCAACTAGTGGAGAAAGTGAGCTATTTTCAGTATGAATCGTGTGTTTGAAATGCGAGTTGGTTGTCGAGCGCTTTAATTCGATGAATACTGAAAAGACACTTTCACACGAGTTTTTAACGCTATTTTTCACGAACCACACAATAAAACTAATTAAAAAGTAATTCTACAAAAACTTGAACAAGAAATCAAATTAGTTTTGGCACTTTTTAATAAACAGAAACGATATTACATTAAACAACTTACAAGCATATTACAATCAAAACAATATTATATCAAACATTCTAGGGAAAGCTACTTTATTATACAAATTTATGTTGAAAGTACAATTGTGACGAAGTACTTACTATTTACAAAAGTACAATGTCCTCACAATCCAACCACTTGCTAAACTTTTTATAGGTGTATTTGGACCTTTTCGGTAAAAGTTACTAAGATACCTGTGATACTTTCCTTTTAAAAGACTCAGGTAAAGCCTCCATTAAGACAGTCAAAGAAAAACAACGCAATGTTATTCACTTGGCTTTGTTTGTTTATTGATGTTTAGCAACTTGCATCCATCTGTAAATCGTAGTACGGAGGAAGTATCATTATTGACTGATGATTCTTTCTTCATTGTTTGATAATATTTTCTCCGGTAGTAGAGTAGTGACCAAATAGAGTTCTGGTAGTGACAAACTTTCACAGGTAGTACACAAGGTGAGGAAGCAGCTGATATTGTGATAGTATGGTGAAAAAGTATTTTATTTTACTAGGATCCAAACAGTAGTGTACGTAAACAATGCATCGAGGTATTTTAAAGTTGCAACTACTCAAAATGTCTGCTGCTTCCCAACAGATAGCATCACTTTCGCACATCGGTTAGATTGCATTTTAAATTTGTAAAACATTAATAATGTAAATAAATAACTAATGAGCTTGACTTAAAGTAACTTAGATAAAATAAAACCTGAACACAAAATCTCACAATAAATACGTTTACTAATGCATCACTGAGGATGGCGACATTGTCGTTAAAACGCGTTTGAGGTTAGTAAACGTATTTATTGTGAGATTTTGTGTTCAGGTTTTATTTTATCTAAATTAATAATGTAAATATATTAAGGAAGTGTTAGTGTGATTCTAGTGCAGTATGATAAAACGAATCGTTTATAACTTGTACCTAAAGTGCCTTTTGTTACTTGATCGCTTTTTTACGTCATCGTCGTAACATAAAACAACGATATCGCACCGTAAACATCCACTTCAGGTACTAGTTATGAAATATGTTCGTAACTGCTTGCTTTCTTTTTCTTTCAAGGAATCTAATTCCGCTCACAATTAATTATTTATCTAAAAATTAAATTCATGTTTTTAAAACATAATAATAATTTGTTCAACATAACCAAACAACATCATTTTGACTTTTTATGTGGACAGTTATCATTAAATTACCACCATGACGGGGTAGTAAACTTTGTATGACTTCTCTATAGCGCAATTCATGTTCCATCTTAAAACAATATTTTTACCATCGCAAAAATGTAAATCTCTTCCAAGCTCAAAGTACACAATATCTAAGTGTAACTTCCTTTGTAAACTTAAATTAGCTTCCGAGTTGCCAGCTTATATCGTTATACTTTGAAATTATATTTCCCAGTATTAATTATAAACGATTGGTATTTGTGAATTTGTGTGATTAAAATGTAATTTTTCTTGTAAGATAATTTTTTTAAGAGTAATAACTACATAAACTGTTAAATTTCCAAATTAAAATTACTTGAAAGTTGTGAATTTGTTAATTTCCAATTCTACTTTCGAAAGAACTTAGAAATTTAAATTAATAGGTAATAGCAAATTTAACATATTTGTTAATTTTTTAAATAATATAAAATGTAATTTAGTTATTGGCTTACCTTAATGAGTGTCAACATAGAAATATTTGTTATTTTATATTGTCACTAGACTCAATATTAATATTATAAAATATTTAGAAGTGTAAACACATAAAACTTATCCAAAGTGGACAATCTGGTCGTTTTCTTAAATTTTATTAGAGGAGAAATTTAATGTGATCACCCCTTCAAGGGTTGGATAAAGTAAACATCACACCTAAAAAGCTATCAAGGAGAAATATATCCTAGCTAAATTTCGACAAGGGTAGGTTGCATTACATCTTCTATATCATCTATAACTTATTACCTATCTTCTACTATTACCTATCAACTGAGTTTTTTTTTTTTACCTAATTGCATACATTATTTACAATATTAGGAAACAGACAAAGATTTTGAACAAAAATGGGTTTATGTACAACTTTAAAAACTTAACGAAATATTTTATAATTTTTCAACACGTAATATTTTTTAAATCAAAAAGTTTTTTTCTCATGGAATTGGTTCCTATTTTTATTTCTTAGATTGCCAGGAACATAAAAAAAAATTCTAAAAATCGGTTCATAGTTGTGGAAAAAAGTGTACCTAGGTCTAAAAAAACACAACTTTCGGAAAACAAGAAGAGAAGCCCAATACCATGTAAAATACTAATGTTTTAACTACTTGATTATTTAAAAAAAGCATAGGAAAGTTCTTCGTTTTTTTTCCTTCCTGCCTTGTTTTTTAACTTCTAACAAGCACACTATATAAAAAGTAACATATTAAACACAACAATGAGCCTTAAAAACGCTAGACCTAGGTGTAATGGTTTACAAAAATTAATGTAAAACATAAACATTGATGTTTTTCTCCATACTATTTGGTATCTGTGTTAAGGAAACCCTGTTCTACAAAACAAAATTATTAAACAAAAATGTATTTTTTCCGATTTTGGACTCCTACTGTCTTACGTTTTTCAATCAAACCGTCAAAAACGAACAAAAATGCAACAGTTTTCTTTATTATATAAAATTAAACATAACAAATATTGTATGTTACTGTTCTAATTTCCACAGAAATAAATGCATACATTCCTCCATTATAGATAAACAATACTATTTAAACATGCACTAGTCCAACGTTTGTTTACATGTTCTGGTTTCTATTCAATTGACATACATAAACTTACTTCCCGTTTCCTGTATACATTCATTATTCTGTGCCACAATTTATCCCTCAAACAGTATCAACACAGTACTGGAAACAAAATATGCGGTACGATGTGACCAGTTTGCTTTCTTATTAACACAAAATAAATGTACATTTGTCTTCTACTGTCAATCTCCAAATGAGAACAGCAAAATAGGTTCACATTTTGAAACTTTTAGAGGTCAACTGTCACATGACTGCAAATTTATCAATATTGGAAATGGTTACCCATTTGATTCGATTTCATCCGTTAACGAAATCGACTGAGATTTTTCATCTTTATAATTTGATTGATAATTTACTAAAACAATGCCCCGTTAGATCTTTGATGATTTAAGCATGGGAGTGGTATCAATCTCTTCGTTATAACATGGAGAATCAGAATTTGGTTGGTGGACAATAGCCACTTGTGGCAGATTAAACTTATACGCAAAATAAAATGGCCGAATCTCTCCCATATGTGTATTATATTTTATTTATCTATGTGGAAGTAATTCGTGGAAAATTAACACCATTACGTTGTCAAAAAAAATCTATACACTTATAAGTTGACTATAATTTTGCGATCTAGAGACAATGAAACGAAAAACTAGGTATACATGTTCCGGAAGAAGCAACATAGTAACTGCTGCAATAGGTGCTTGTTTGAAATCCATCTAAAAACATCAATACTTTTGGAACATACTCATAGAACTAAATAACAGCAGACTGTGACGCATTTTCACAGTAACTCTGTACTCACCAAATAACATGTAACGTAGAAGCTGTTATTTCAATGTTTTTTTACAACGAGATAAGTTATAAGCGATTAGCGTTTCAAAAGTAACCCCTCATATAAACTGGTAAGCCCCCGTGAAAAATTACATGCTGATTAATTAGATACACATCAGAAATACATCGTTTAAAAAATAAACTATTAAAAAACAAAATTAAGGAATACTTATCTAGGCCTACATAAATATGGAGATTTTTAACTCGGTAAATGTGTACAATCATAAGGATTATAAAACTGTTGGCCTGTTTGTTAACATTTGTTATGTATGTTATTATATATATATTTAAAGAAAGATAAAAATATTATCTTTTAATTGCTTCTTATTTCGTATTAATAGATCAATGATTTAGAAGTTATTAATATTATAGTAAAGAAATTAATAATCGAATATGTTTATGTTATACGAAGATGTACGAATGTTTCCGAAGTTGAATGAGTATATTGCTTCTTTAAATTTGTATTAACAAAATATATTTATGACTAGCTGACCCGTACGGCGTTGCCCGTGGTTGTTGGTATTTTCAGTCTTTTTGACGTAATTGTAATTCTTTTTAAGTGTTCGTTGCATACCTGTGCGTATCCTACTGTGGTCATGAAAAAAAGTCTACGCTATTTAGGCAAGCACTGAAAATTGTATTCCTGTAAACTACTATCTAACATGAAAAAGCTTTAAATATATCGTTTTAATTTATAGTTTTTACTAAGTTTGACTTTCACTTAATTTAATTGACAATGTTGCGAGCACCTACGGCCTTAGAGGAAGCTACGTACCAAATTTTATTCCAATTCGTTCTTATAGGGATTTTTAGTAACTTTGACCCCCCCCCCCCCCCCCCAACCGGCCTAAAATTTCGAATTTCTTTTAACCCTTTCTTAGCGAGGGTTTTAATTAGCTGGGGATCGTATAAAGATATTTGAATTAATTTTAAATGTTAAATGTATAGGCCTAATTAGTATAAGATATATATTGTTTAGTATTTAAATATACAATATACAGTATATATCAAAATTAAGCTACGAATGTGATATTTTAATGGCATTTAGTTTAATTCAGATGGTTTGTTTAGTTTTCAATAAAATATGTCTAAACTCGTGTATGTTTATGGTTATGCATGGAGTCAAATAATTTGTTTGTTATTATTATTATTGATAGCGAAAATATGTTTTGAAAAGTATTAAAAACTTCATAGTTATGATATATTTTATATAAACAATATTTTAAGCAGCATATCTCTAAGTAGGCCTATATAGATATTTAATAACCAATGTTTGAGTTGAATTATAATTCTGTAAGCATTTTTATTTGTGTTTGTTTATAGTTTTTCAATCTAACCTTAAAAAGCTGTTGGTTTTGAAGAGTATTAAAGTGATTATAAATTTGCTAAGTAATGTTGCTATGGTAATACATGTAAACAAACATAATAAGCTTTTTATACGAACAGCTGTTTTTGTGAGCTATGGTTTTGAGTTCATACAATAAATGCTGTTCATTTTCTTCCAAATTTGAAAGTTTTTCAGGAAACTTTTCAAACTTTTCTTTACGTATAAACCTTCTATGAACTACCACAAACATTTTAAGACCAAAAATAGCCAAATCGGTCCAGCCGTTCTCGAGTTTTAGCGAGACTAACGAACAGCAATTCATTTTTATATATATAGATAAAAGATTGTAATGATTGAAGTTGTAAAAACATAACTCCAAACTATAATCTACAATTTGTTTATGTATTACAGGTGATGGGTGAAATCAGCTGTTTGGATGTAGGAATGTTTCTGAAGTTAATTAAAGGAACAGGTATCTTTTCTTCAAATTATTATAAAAAAATCTATTGATGATAAAAGGTTGTATTTATATACAGTTTATAACCTCAAACCAAATATTATAACGTATATTATAGCATTAGTTATTTATCTCATATTTAAAAAAATCAACTTCTCAAAGACATTATAATAATTGAAGTTGTAAACATAACCTCAAACTAGAATATAAACTGGGTTTACAGATGATGGGTGAAATCATCTGTTATATTAAATGTTTCTCTCGTACGTATGTATGTACGTACGTACGCTCATACACTCGCTTTTATAGGAGTTGATTTTTTTACCACGAGATAAGTTATAAGCGATTAGCGTTTCAAAAATAACCCTCGTATAAAAATAACAGATTTTACCGTAACCTATTACTCCCGTAACACTGTTAAAGCTCGGCAGGAGGCATTAATGAAAAATATTTCAGAGTTGACAGCAGCTCTCAAGTGGCATAGCTGTACACTATTATGATTGCGTTTGTGTTCGTTTCATTCTTCCTAAGAAATATAGGGCAGCTTCATAAAGGAGGAAACTAGAGGGAACAGACGTAACCCAGACTGTAAATGTGACGAAATGCGTATGAGTGACAATGAATATATGTGTTATGAACACAGATTTCTTTCGCACATTTAAAATTAAGGAATATTTTATTTTTCTATTAATCCTCCGCAAGCAACAACTTGATAACCACCAGAGTGCTTCCATTATTTAATCATTCTGAAAAATTTTAATTGGCAGGCTTTTATTTAATTACAGTGGTTATTTAATAGTTTACGTCTTGATAGCATATTTTAGTTTATATTTTAACTTTAAAAATGTGTTACAGAAAATGATCAGTTTCATATTTATATTGATATTTATGTTTAATGTTATTTGATTCACAAACTAATATTCTAACTTTAATAAGACATTCTCCTTAAATAGGTCAAAACCTTATACGTTTATATTGTAAGTATTAGGAACACACAGCTATGCAGAAAGCTGGAAAACTATATTTAAAAAAGTCTTGCTCCGTTTTCATTGTTTAAACTTATATTTGAACTTTGTAAGGAATAAAAAACAAATCTGAGATTTTACGTTCGAACTTTTAAAAGATTTACTGTCTGTTTATATTAAAACTTTTATTATTTTTGTTTGCGGAAGTCAAGTTGGAATATATTATTTTGTGTTTCAGGAAAGTTTTAAACTTTGATTTAAAATAAAAGTCCTAATGTTAACCCTAGTAATAGAACCTATGGAAATACGTATATAAAATATAAATTCAATGCAAATATAATTTATGTTTCTACAGTAATACTCTCATCATGTCAAAAATTATAAATATTTTAATAAGAGTTTAGCTTTACAGTTTGTAGAAATCCTCGTACCGAACAATTTACGTTACCAAACCAATAAAGAGAGGAAAACAAATTTTATTTACTTTTAAAACATTGATAAGAGTTAGGTGATTGTTGCACTGTTGTGGAGGATATTAGCTGCGTACCTCGACAATTACAACATGCTACCAACAGCCGCGCACCATAAAAAGTAGCATATCTCGACTTCAATCTCGAATATCGATCTCAATCTTCAAAGTAGAGGTATCTTTAGATTTATTATACAAATATATAAAAAAAGTAATTCATTTACAATAATTTCGATACAGTTAGATATTTTAAAGTTATCCCGTACAAAGATTTTTAATCGCCACCATATTGGTTTGGAATTTATTAAAATATTGATTATTTATTTAGATTTGTCTAATTAATTGCTATAAAACTGTATGCAATATTTAAAAATTTTACGGTTTATAGTGAAAAAAAATTACACCTGAAAAACAAAATGGTGTCTGTGTTAGTAACTGGGAACTTTCGGACGATTTCAATAATTTAAATTTGCTTTTGACCCAGAATCGATGCCGTAAAATATTGGTAGATAGTTCAACTTCAAAATTCATTAATTTCGTTCCATGATATTATTATATTCCTTTTTCTAAATACATAAATATAATTTAAAACCACTTCCAATATTAATAAATATGCAGTCGTGTGACAATTGATCTCTAAGACATTTTGACATATAGATCTTTTTGGAACGAAGTTCCTAACTCGGGTTGCGGTAGGAGAATAGAAAATGTAATGCGTAACGAAAAAAAGTGTTATTAATTGGTTGCTATGGCAAGGTCAAATATAAAATAAGAGTAACGAAAAAGCGTTATCAAACTGGTTGCTATGGTAACGAGTGTAAATACATTCAAGAAACATGCGTTGGTTCATCAGTCTAGGTCTAACCTAAAATTATTGTGTGTATGTTCAATTTATTTTACCGGCCTTAACGGCAACATACAAACAACATTTTTAGGTTAGGCCTAGATTTAAAATTACATGTTGACATGTAGGTCTTTTTTCGTTATTGTTGTTCTCTTTTGGACATTTTCAAAACTCCAAGAAACCCAATACATTGATCTAAAGGTGAAAGTAGCTGACTAATTTCAAATTATAAAACTTGTTTAAAATTCAGTTAGTTAATAAGAAAAACGTACTGGTGAAATCGTCCAATATATTTTGTTTCGAGTACTTTGTTGATACTGTTTATTCTTGAGGGTTAAATTGCTGCACAGAATAATGAGTTTATACAGGAAGTATGTTCATGTATGTCAATCGAGGAAAACTGGAACGAGTAAACAAATGTTGAACTAGTGCTTGTTTATAGAGTATTGTTTTTCTGTATTGGCTGAATGTGTGTAATTTTAATTAAGACAATAACAGTAGTTGTTATGTTTTTAAATTTTATATACAGTAATAAATAATAACAATTGAATTTTATTCTATGTGTGAAGATTTGACTTAAAAACGACGACCTTGTTTACTACTGCTATGCTATGCATACCTACCCTGGTCGTAATTATGTCGTAATGACACACGTTTGCACCTAGTCATAATCCTCCTTGATATTGTCTTTTTAGTTGCAACATCTACTTTATCCAAACCATGAAGGTTTGATTTCATAACCTTTCTCCTACAATTTAACCCTTTGGGTCCCATGCCAAAAAAAATGGTTGGTCGGAAAAAATGTCATATGCAGTTTATTGGACAATGTGCTGAAACATCACAGACCAAAAAATGTGTAACGGTAGAGATTTGGTAAACAAATTATAAGTTACCTTGTATTGAAGCTATTTTAATGTGGTATAAAAATGTTACAAATTAATTTGTCTATAAAACCTACTAATTTTTATGTTTCAATTATATTTTTAAAAACATTTTTTGTGGTAAATTGTGTGTTTGTTTTTGTAAAATTTAAAAAATGTGATTGTAATATTTTTGAAAGAAAAGCTAGAAATCGTCGGAAACATTAAAAATGTAATCCTTATACTATTTTCCATATGTGAACAAAATTTCAAGTCATTTGATTAAAACACAATATATGGTTTTATGTCGCAAAATGAAAAAGTAAAAATTAACATAGGCCTAACCTAACTAAACTTAAGAAAAATGAGTTCATTTTATTAGTGAGTGTTTTTATTATTATAAATTAAAATATAATGAATAATATTAAAACCAAAAACTGTATCAGTAAATAGATTAGATTAGATTATATTGGGGTGGATTCCTCCTTTGAGAAGGCCTTCTTGCACGTCAACCTTTGGTTTATTGTGCCCCCTATGTACCGCGCCTAGCACGTTAGAAGCCTGTATCCCTTGTGAGGTCCAGGATTTTCTCCACCAAGTATGTGTCTTCTTCGTCTCCTGGTTGCTGGATTCCAAAGAGCCTCCTCCTCCTACGCTCCAGGATTTCGCAATCAAATAAGACGTGGCTTGCTGACTCTTCTGCCTGATTACAAAGCCGACAGCGTTGGTCGCCTTCAAGGATTCCCACTGTTGCTAAGTGTTTCCTGAACTGGCCATGTCCAGTAATGAGTTCTACAACTCTTTTGAGTTGTGGTCGGTTTAACTTGATTAGGGATTTAGTAAGCTTGGCGTTTGGTCCCTTGATCAGTCGTTTACTCTGAATGTGCCCAGGTAATCTACACCATCTCTGGCGCTGCTCTTCCCTGGCCCAGTTTTTTACTGCGCTCTTTGCCATGCTACGGCTAATGCAGCACATTGGTTCTGGCCCCGTGAATGGTGTAGATGCTCCTTTCTTTGCAAGAGCATCCGCCATCTCATTTCCTGGAATGCCACGATGTCCTGGCACCCATCTCAATTCCACCATGTTTAATATGGAGAGTCTGACTAGTGTTGAGAGGCACTCCTTCACCAGTTTGGATGTGACTTGTACTGAGTCCAGCGCTTTAAGTGCTGCTTGACTGTCAGAAAGTATTAGGATATGTCTGTTCCTGTATCCATTCGACAATCCTAAGTGAGCGCAAGCAGTAATTGCTAAGATTTCTGCTTGGAAGACTGTGCAGAACGTCCCAAGACTTGCACTAATGTTAGTCCTTGGTGAAGCGCTGTATACGCCATAGCCAGAATTGCTGCCCATCAAAGACCCGTCTGTGTACCAGACTAGAGTTCCTGTAGCAGATCCCGGTTTGATGTTTCCTTCCCAGTCTTCTCGGGTTCCGAGGGTTACTGTAAAGGGTCTATAAAAAACGTACTCGGTATGCATTGCGTCAGTCACCATGTCTAACACCGAGTTTTTAAGTACAGTGTTCACAATGTCGGAATGTCCTGCTCCTGGCATGCCCCTCCGCCATTCGTTCACACTTATTAGTCTGTATGCCGACTTCCTTGCCTCCGACATTATGTGAATGTCTAGGGGCGGAAGTCCAAGGAGCACCTCCAAAGCTGCTGTAGGGCTACTTCTGAAAGCTCCAGTTATACATAAGCATGCAAGTCGTTGTAGACCAGTTAGCTTGATACCAGCAGCAGTTTGGCATGATTTCTTCCACCAAACCACCGCTCCATATGTAATTTGGGGTCTAATCACAGATTCATACAGCCAAAGAGCCATATGAGGTTTGAGACCCCAGGTAGTTCCAATAAAGCGTCTGGTTGCCAGTAGCGCCCATTTTGCCTTAAGAATCAGATTGTCCAGGTGTGCATTCCATGTCAGCTTTTGATCAAGAATTACTCCAAGATACTTTACTGACGCGGAAATATTCAACCGGATGTTGTCCATGGATATCCTCTCCAGGGCTGTTAAGTTCCTTTTCCTTGTAAAGGGAACTATAGTGGTTTTGTTGGGATTGACGTTGAGGCCTTCCCTTGTACACCATGTTTTAACACATCTCAGATTTCTGTTTATGATATCTGAGACAGTGTCATCATTTTTACCAATAACCAAGATTGCTATGTCATCTGCATAGCCTTGGATGTATGTTCCTGACTGGCTAATTTCTGTAATGAGACCATCGACCACCAAGCTCCATAGCAGAGGTGAAAGAACTCCTCCCTGTGGACACCCTCTTGTAGCCGTGACCTCAATCAATTCACCAAGTAGGGAGCTTTGTATGCGCCTGCTTCGTAGCATGGAGTGCACCCACCTTGTTATGGCCGGGTCCACATCTCGCTCTTGCAGTTTCCGCACTATTGAATCAAACGAAGTATTATCGAATGCGCCTTCTATATCCAAGAAAGCGCACAGGGCTATTTCCTTCCTTGCCAGGGTATCCTCGATTCTGCCCACCAGACTGTGTAGAGCAGTTTCGCAGGATTTTCCCGGTTGGTAGGCGTGTTGATTTCGATGAAGAGGTACCTCAGAGAGCACCCCTTTTCTCAAGTATCTTTCCACTAGCCTCTCCACTGTTTTTAAGAGAAACGAGGATAAGCTGATAGGTCGATAAGCTTTGGCATCAGAATAATTTGTTCTGCCGCGCTTAGGAATGAATGTTACTCTGCTAGCTCTCCACGCCTTTGGAATGTAGCCATAGGCTACACTGGCTCTAGATAGCTTGCAGATCCATTGAATCAGGGAGTCTGGTCCTTCCTGCAATAATGCCGGATAGATTCCGTCTCCGCCAGGTGATTTAAATGGGCTGAATTTGTTTATCGCCCATTTTAGTTTAGAAATAGTGACAATGCTTCTGGCCAGTTTCCAATCAGCCCGGGATGCCCTCGGCCAAGAACTATCCCCAGCTTGACTCCGACTACCGTCTGCAGTGTCACTATTTATGCATCCAGGGAAGTGAGTTTCAAGTAGTACCTTGAGCGTCTCTTCCGCTGTTTTAGTGTAACCTCCTGTCAGCTTCCTTAAGGTGCCCACAGGATTATGAGGTTTTGAAGCCATTACTTGTTGCAGTCTAGCTGCCTCCTTTTGGCTATTCACTTTGTTGGTGAATGCCTTCCAGGAATCAAGTTTGGCTTGCCTGATAGCTTTGCTGTATGATGTGAGAGCTAGATGGTACTCCCTCCAATCACCGCTCCGCTTGGAGGCATTAAACAGCCTTCTTAATTGTTTCCTTCTGCGACCAAGGTCCGGAGACCACCATCTGGTATTAGATCTACCAGTTTTAGATCGCAGAGGGCAGTTATCCAGATAGCAGTCCATTATGGCCCCCTGAAGTGAGGAGGCCACTCGGTCCACGTCTGGAAAGATTGCAATCGCCCCCGTCATGGAGCCGAGTACCGCCGACAGCTGATCCGAATAAGACCCCCAGTCGGTAGCCCTCGGATCCCTGAATAGTGCTTTTGTGTTGTGTGTTTCTAGTTGAAACATTATGTACTTGTGATCTGACAGAAGCCTCCCTGTCAGATCACAAAAAAAAAAAAACAGATTTGCTGTATTTTCTGTACAAAAGGTAATGTCTATGACCTCACTCCTGATTTTATTGGAGAAGGTCGGTGTATCGCCTACATTAACAATTTGTAAGTTATTAGACAAGAGAAAATCTAGTAATGACTCACCCCTTGTGTTGGTGTCAGTGCTGCCCCATCCTAGATGGTGATGCGCGTTGGCGTCGCACCCCACCAGAAGCTGCTGCCTTCTGAGAGTTGAAGCCTCCACCAGGAGTTCCAGGTCTCTAGATGGAGGAGGTGTACTGGCATCATATGGCAGGTAAGCGGAGCTCAAAATTAGGCCCTGTTTGTCCTTCCCATTCTGCCAGTGGATTATCACTGTAGTGGTGTCTCTGGAACAAAAATCGATTAAAGGCAAGCATTGTACTCCCGACCTTGCAAGAATGCAGGTTCGGTTGTTATTAATCGAGTTACAAAAAATAAGCTTACCTTCGGCATCTCCCAGTCCTGCGATCCGACCTCGATGGAGCCAAGGCTCCTGGATCAGCGCCAGGTCGATGTGTTTTTGCCGGAATGTTTGGCAGAAGGAGGCCGAAGCCGCCTTACTGTGGTGGAGGTTTATCTGCAGGACTTTCAGCATTGTCTCTTCCTGACAACAAGACAAGAGAGACTTGCCACAGTCCTACATGCGCCTTGCATCCTGCTGCCTTGATGGCTGCAAGAGACGAGTCGTCAACCAGGAAGACAAAGGTACGGCCTTTGGGGTCCTCCTTTGTCGCCAAGGTCTTCCAGTCTTTGACCCTGAAGCTCGGGTTTTGCTTGTCAAGCATATCCCGGATCCTTTCTGGAGTCCCTGCCAGCTTGACAGGTGCTCTGAGGAACACCTTGGTAGCCCGCAGGATATCCTTTCGGTCACCAACGATAAGCTCAACATCCTCGCCCAGAGGTCTAATACTGGAAATGACTTTCGTCAACCAGAGTTTGGTATGAGAATTGGAGCACGAGATAATGAGTGCTCCTTTCTCCATGTACGAGCCTGAGAAGACTGGGTATGAGCCGTCCTCCAGACACTCGAACTTATCCATAATGGCATTTTCTAATGTTGTGCCCTGTTCCTCGGAGAATTTCTCTTCGGGAAAACATTTGGGCACAACTGCCATTTTGATGGAGGAGAGAGCTTCCTTAAACGATGATCCAGGTTGCGCCGATGTCGATGCACCGTGCTCACCAGATTGTCTAGGTCACTTCCTCTGTGTTTCAGTGGATGGGGGAGTTGGAGCATCGGTTCTGCCGCGCTTCTGACCCCCTTCCATGAGTACGGGAACATTGGCAGCTGTCAAGGCAGCACCTTTGTTCTTACGCTTATCAAATTTTTTGGGGTCATACTCCCTGCCGTATTTGGCCTTGAGAGCACGCCTCCTATCTGATTTGGACATCCTAGGACGCCTCTGTTCCACCCTGAGCGAGACCAACTGCTTGGTAGCGTCCGTCAGCTCACCTGAGAAACCTGGGGTGTCAGGATTTTTCAGGAGGAGGTCTTCGTCCAGCTCAGAGCCCGACTCAACCTCCCCCTTACTAGGATCTACTTCCATGTCGACAGATCTAGAACCCTGCTCGATGGCTGGTTCTCGTCTGTCGACAAAAGAAGCAGATTCGGGTGCTTCTGTGTTTTGTACAAGGTGAGCATGCTCTGAGGCCGCTACCTGTCCTGAGTGACCGGCTGAGTTTCCAGTTGTTGGCTGGTTCTCTGCCGTGTTTTGTTTTTTTGTTTTTTGTTTTGGGTCCATATGATTCCCACGAGTAGAGCAGGGTAGTAAAGAGGTCCGCCGCACAGAGCCCGCATGCACGGTAAGGCTAAGTTTCCCTGAGAGGTCGCCTGGTATCTCAGGTATCCCGTTTAATGCACCATTACCCTGGTACCATTCATCCTATCAGCACGGGTGAAAAACCTTCGGATTGGGGATTTTATTTCAGGGTTTACTCCCTTAGATCCGTTGAATTCAGCCTAGACCTTAGTCCAGCGCAGGGTCACCTCGTGCAGGATGCAACGCTTCATTGCATAGGCCCAACTCTTCAGTCGAGTGAGCCAACTCCAACGGTCTTGAGTGCAGATACACCCCTGAGGGCAAGGGAATGAGTGTCACGTCCCTTGTGACGCTCACCTCCTCAACCTCTCGACAACCAAGTTAAATAACTTGATCCCGCCGCAGCGGCCCATCAGTAAATAACTAAAATGTAATTTGAAAACTCACAAAATAAAAAACAAACTTTAACCTCACTAAAAAGGCGAGGTATGTTCATGAACATCCTACCAATATATTACAAGTAGCACTAAATTTCATTATTATTACTGTTTAACACACACAACTAGATAACTAAATAACTCAAATATATAACTTAGGTGCACTAAAGAATATTAAAAAATCGAAAAATGAATGTTAAATTCACCAGTAAACAAATAATAGACGAATGACAACTAAACTGCGCAGTTAGATTTCGTCAGCTGTCAGATAGTTAAAAAAATGTCAATAAGCACTTATAATGATTAAATTAATGCTTACCCTAATAGATTATATTGTTTTGTACACAAAAATGTCCAAGTTATATGTAAACATTTATTTACATAATTATAAGACTGTAATAATCTTGGCGACGATAGCTCGGAGCTTGGGATTTTTCGCCTAACACTCAGGCGACGATCTATCGTCGCCATGGGATTTTACGAATACTTTTTAATCGACGATAGATCATCGTCCTGGGAACCAAAGGGTTAAGAAAAATACCAAAAAATTGGCCACTCTTATTTGGTTTTATTTCTTTATAATTCTACCTTTTTATAATCATGAGAACATAAAAGAAGACATATTTCAATGTTTAAACCGGGTATGGTGAGCCAATAACTCAATTACATTTTGTAAAAATGTACAAATGCGTTTAATTTACTAAGACCTATTAACTGAAATTTCTATTTTTACTTTCTCCACCCTATAAGTAGTAGCCTATATGGAAAAAGTATTGTTTTCGTCCAAATTTTAGAATTTAGTGGAATTATCTGTTTTGGTGCTCCCTGAACCCCCAAAAATATTTTTAGTGAAATTATTTGTTTTGGTGCTCCCTGAGCCCAAAAAAGTTTTTTTTGTGATGTCTGTCCGTGTGTCTGTGTGTCTATTAGGATGTGTACAGAGCTGGAGTCCATATCAACAGTCCAATTTTGATGAAATTTGGTATGTAGGTGTAGTTCTGGAATATCTCCACGTTTTTTTTCATTTTTTCAAATATTTCATTTTTAAGGGGTTTTACCAACTAAAATTGGCCAAAAAACGAGAAAAATAAAAATTTCTCAAAAACGGCTCTAACGTATATTGATAAAATTTGGCTTATTTGTAGCCCTTAATGTTTCGATCGATTTCGAACAAATTTGCGCCAAAGATGTTAGTTAGACCTATATAGTTGCACGAAAAAGGGTTTTGAAAAGTTTTGAAAAACAACTCCCTTTTTGGTAAAAAAAAACCCCAAAAAATCTGTTATTATTTTTTTATACAAAAATGGCTCTAACGATTTTGATCAAATTTAGCTTATTTGTAGCCCTACCATATTCAAAAAACAGCATCTGTCTAAAAATTCTTTTTTAGGTAATAATAATAACTGATTTTTGGGGGGTTTTGGACAAAAAGAGGATTGTTTTTCAAAACCTTTTTACGTGCATCTATACAGGCCTACTTGACATGTTTGGTGCAAATTTGTTGAAATTTGTTCGTAAAGAAGTCTGAATAGATTTAAATTTTGTACAAAAACTACTTTAACCATTTATAATTTAAATAAAAGCTGAATTTGTTATAGAAATTAAAGAAGAATATGTTTACTTTCTAAGTAATATTAAGAATGAAATAAAGTAAAAACAATGATACATTCTCATACCCGAGTCGCTTTATAATATAAAACGTGGACTTACAATGCGTGTTTTGTTTACTCGTACATCAGGACGCATGCGCAGAGCTGTTCCTAGTTGTAGTAAGTTGTAGAGTGTAAGCCTATTAGTTCACTGAAATCCCAGTAGACCTCGTTCTAGAACTGAAGTACTTAGAGCGACGGCTGTAAAATTCTAGCTAATGAAGCATCCAGATTTCCTGAGGGAAATTACTGGAAGTATGAACTGTTTAAAAGATAACATGTCAAGTACATTCCTTAAGGATTGTTTATGAGAACTATAACTATAAAAATAAATCTAAACTATAGTCAAGAAAACAGAAACTATTTCATACGTTGAGGCTAGAAGATATGTTTTCACCAAATCCTTCCTCAAATTTATATTTAAAGCATTTAAAATATTGTTAAGAATCATGGGAAATGTATAATTGAAAGATCAATATTAATAGAATATTCTAAAGTTTTAAACGGTAGGCCTGTTTCAGTTTAAAATAAATTAACAATATTGGTTTCTTGTTTTAAACAAAAATGTTCATGTCGTATAAGGAAAATGATGTTTGATTTAATGGTGAAAGAAATTACCTCTATCATAACAGTTTCTGAAAAACAAATAAACGAAATTAAAATAATACCATTATTTTTAAAACTGTACTTTAAAATTAAAATAATCGAATAAGAGATTGTTTTATTGTTGCTCTAATATAATTTTTTTTTTAGTATGCTATTGTCATTTTCATTTTATTTATAAGGTTATAAATTGTAGAAAATAATTTTTGAATTAATCATCATAATATTTTATATTGTATTGCATTGTATTGTATTTTATTGTATTGTATTATATTGTGTTGTAAAAAAACCCAAAAATCAGTTATTATTATTATTATTATTACTAGCTAAACAAGAATTTTTAGAAAGATACGGTTTTCTGCATATGGTAGGGCTACAAATAAGCTAAATTTGATCAAAATCGTTAGAGCCATTTTTGTATAAAAAAAAATAATAACTGATTTTTGGGGTTTTTTTTACCAAAAAGGGAGTTGTTTATCAAAACTTTTCAAAACCCTTTTTCGTGCAACTATATAGGTCTAATTAACATCTTTGGTGCAAATTTGTTCGAAATCGATCGAATAGTTTTCGCTCTAGATTTGTATACATACAGACATACAGCCATACACACATACAGACATACATACATACAGACTTACAGACATTTTGTAGAAACCACTTTTGTGGAATCAGGGGGTCCCAAAACGGATATTTCCACAAAAATCTCAACATCGATTTTTTTTGTGATCACTATACTTTCTGTATACTATAGTATAGAGAGAAAGTAAAAGCATAGAAATTTAACTTACAAATATTTTACATTTTGATATAATCTACAAAATAAAACTAAGCTGGATATGATAAGAGTTTACAATAAAAATGTACATATAGTAGCCTACAACTGGTTTAAACACACTTAGTGCCCCTATTGTCATTAATACTTTATAAATATGTTATAATTTAGTATATTTTTTAGTTTATAATTATTTGTACTTTCCTATATATCTCCTTGCCTGATTTATTTCAATGTGTTTTCTACTATCTCTCAGCTAAAAGTTCTCAGCTAACTTCTGTTCAAACCATTATTTAACAAGACTAAAAGGGAGCAATTAAAGGCAACAACCGCAAGACAACAGCTGTTCCAAGCAGACAATTTAAAGACGTTTGTTAACTTTAAGCTGTAGTCTAACAGAGGTAATCAAAAACAGAAATACATTTCATGGTAAGTATTCCATTGTCTTTTTTGAAGAAATGAGTACAAAAATCAGTCGTATTTTCTTGTCTATTAATTTTTTGTTAACAACTAAGTCTGTTAGCTGATGTGTTTAATGGATTTTGTATTTATTTTAAATGCAGCTTAAATATAGTAAATCAACATTGATTTTACTTTTGCGTCTATTTAGATCACTAGGGGCTCTGCCCCTTCTCGCTTCTCTCATGAACCCAGGAGGCGACCAATGGTGAAGCAAATGAAAACATATGATTGTCTACTCTGATATTTTCATGGAAATGCGTTTGAGCGGTGATATATACTCGGTTAATGTAAGACAGAGATTGAAATAGACCCAACCATATCCAATAATTGGAATGACGGCATGCGTTATAATTTCCCCATTCATATTTAAATAATCAATAATCAACATTTCAAACACATTTTGATATTAAAAACTAAAGCAAACAATATAATATGTAACACCAGAATCAAAGCTGTTTGATTTACAATACAGTAAGCCTTTTGTTTGCTTTAAATAATCTTTAAAAAAAAACTATTAGTTGTAAATAATAATTCCCTGATTATATTTTTTAACATTGGTTGCAAATAAACGTGTTTTGTTAAAAATTAGTTTTATTTATATAATATGAACACATAATTATATTATACAGTAAGCATTGGTCGCTGATTTTGTTTGTGTTTGCTTTTAGTTTGTTAATCTAACCTAAACAAGCTGTTAGTTGTGAAGAATATTATATTGATTCTAAATTTGCTAATGGTTGCCATGGTAATGAATGTAAACAAACATGTGTTGCCAAGATTTTGATCTGAACATGCTGTTTTATCTGACATAGGACTGGAGTGTACCTCCAAAATGTTCACTATTTTTATACTTTCAAATAAATTATTAAAAATATTAGATCGATTTCGAACAAATTTGCACCAAACATGTCAATTAGGCCTGCATATATGCACGAAAAAAGGTTTAGAAAAAAATTTAAAAACAACCCCCTTTTTGTCCAAAAACCCCCAAAAATCTGTTATTATTATTATTATTACCTATACGATAATTTTTTAAAGATGTGGTTTTTTCCTTATAGTAGGGTAAATTAAGGGCTACAAATAAGCCAAATTTGATCAATATCGGTAGAGCCGTTTTGAGAAAGTTAGATTTTTCTCGTTTTTTGCCATTTTTGGAGGGTAAAACCCTTTAAAAATAAAAAACCTCGAGATATTTCAGTACAACATCTACATACCAAATTTCATCAAAATCGGACCGTTTGTATGTTCTCCAGCTCTGTACAAATCCTAACAGACACACAGAAACACGGACAGACATTAAAGAAAACACTTTTTTGGGTTCAGGGAGCACCAAAACAAATAATTCCACTAAAAATATTGTTGAGGTCAGGGAGCACAAACACAGATAATTCCACTAAACAGTTTTTTGGGGTTCAGGGAGCACCAAAACAGATAATTCCACTAAAAATTCAAATTCGAAAATTTGGAATAAAACAATACTTTATCCATATACTACGTATAGGGGGGGGAGAAAGTAAAAATAAAAAAGATGTTCATAAAAATAAAATAGGCTATGATAACCGCAAGGTTATTCTCCTTGTATATATACAAAAATAAAAAACAAATAAAATCAAAGTGGCCAAACAAAGACTGATTGATTTTATGTCACACACTTGGAATATTGCGTTACCAGTTTGATATAATAATAAAATAACAATTATCGAAACAATTATTTCATGACCCATAAGTTTACCTTAAATCGATACAGCTAGCACCGAAGAAAATTTACAACTCTCCTATATTCAAAGTAAACGTACCCTCTCCACAATCTCTAAGTATAACTTGCTTTAGTAACTTAAATTAGTTTCGGAGTTGTCCGCTTATATCGTTACATTGAAAAGCTATTCATTAAAATGTTTAATGGGATTTTTTATGCATACGATGTTAGTCCTTCTTGCCAGATAATTTATTAGTGGCTTATAGTACTGTAATTTCAAATAATAAAAGTTTCAAGTAACATATACCATCCAGTACGAAATTAAATACAAATGCCGCCAAATCAAACTTTGCTGAGCATTTAATAAACTAGGATCGTTCTTATACGGGCATGAAAACCAACATGAAAATCCTACACTTCTGTAACAAGGGACATAAATTAAATACTTTGGAGGCCTACCAAATACACAACAATTACATGAAGGACAAAGGAAATATATGACCAAACACAGTTTCAATCAAATTTGATAGATAAGAAGTCTCCCCCTCCCCCCATATCCACCAACTTACCAACCTATTAATCAGACCTTCAGTTAGAAAAAAAAAATTACAAGAGTGGGCAAACACACTGTGACATGTTATTAATTTTGTTTAATGTTTATTTTATTTGTTTGTTAAATGTGTTTTTATAAACTATGTTTTTAATTAGTGGAATGTGCAAAGTGTTATAAGTTCTGATGAGGTCTGATAAATAGGCGAAACAGCTGTCTAAACATTGCTAAGGTAAATAATAGATTTGATATAATTATATACAAGCTGCCCGATCCGGCTTTGCACGGATAAACAAACCAAAGTTAAATGTATATTAACAAACAAAATATATCAATAAATATATTACATTATGATTTTCTTATGGGGATTTTTAGTAACTTTGACCCCCCCCCCCCCAGAACCCCCTAAAATTTCGAATTTTTCGAAAAACTTTCTTAGCCATCACCTACCGCCCTAGATAGGTGTGAAGCTACATACCAAATTTCATTCGAATCCGTTCAGTAGTTTTACATAAATCGTGATTTAGTAACTTTGATCCCCAAAACCCCCCTAAAATTTCGAATTTTTTTAAAAGCTTACTTAGCGCGCAAATATGGCCCTAGAGGAAGCTACGTACGAAATTTCATTCCAATCCGTCAGGTAGTTTTGAAGAAATCGTGATTTAATAACTTTGATCCCATCAAACCCCCCCCCCTAAAATTTCGAATTTGTTGAAACCCCGTCTATGGCCCTAGAGGAAGCTACATACCAAATCTCATTTCAATCCGTTCTGTAGTTTTTGAGAAATCGTGATGAGTGAGTCAGTGAGTGAGTGGTATTTCGCTTTTATATAAATATATAGATTAATCGGTTACGGCTATATCTACATTAATGGTCAAATAATAAATTAACAGTTATAATCATAAATTGTAAAATTATCACTCATAATATTCCAAAACTTAATTATAAAAAAAATAAGTCTAGAAACTTATATTTGAAAAACCTTCTAAATTAAAGATTTTTTTTATCAAGAGTATAAAATTATAATTATTTAAAATATTGACTCTCTGTATCAGATGGCAGAATATAAAAACTAGTGGTTTGTCCCTGTAAATAAATATTATTCCTGCAAGTATGATTAAGTTCTCTCTGGCTGATGTAGATAAGAACAATTATGACTGTATGAAGCAATTGGTCATTGTCTTTTAATTCTCTCAACTTACGAATTGCAAACTAAAATAGAAAACAAAGGTATGGCGAGAACATAAAAAAAGTAACCATTCATTCTGGATTTAATTGAAGTGATGGATTTATAGGGCTCAATTAGGACTTCAGATATCTGACTATTTACAACATTCTAATAAAAAGTTATGACAAGAATACTGTCGATATCGGCCTAAATATTTTGTGAACACACAGTTTGTGTAGGCCCTATATCAAATTAGAAAAACATTTTACCAGAGTAACACAAATAGAATCCCATGCCAAGCTGAAATATAAGGAATTATACTATCTCAAACTCTTAATTTCGCTTGGCCTCATTTTTAGGATTATAGATAAGGTAAAGACAATAAAAATAACTCAGTATAAAATTTCTCTGAACTCCTACTTGCATAACAGAAGAATATCATAACCAAGCCAAAGGTATGGTATATTGTTTATCACGTTCACTGCTATGCAAATTTCGTTTTTCCTGCGCTAGGAGCTGACCTTCTATTTTTTACATTTATAGCATAAACTAGTGGCTTGTAGGGGCAATAGCCCCTATATATAGGTTATATTTCTAGGAGCAATACCTCTTCGTGATGGCCTACCTTTTCAAGGTGGTCTTCATTACAGTAAAAAGTACAGTTGAAATAATTGTATAATGTGTTTAGTTATATAGCATAAGGTTTGATTTGAATTCTCACTTTGAAACAAAAACACAGCTACAATAACAAAACACATCACAAAACTGCACATTCAGGTGTTGTTTGGATTGCTGAATTTTTCAATTTATATAAAATCACCTGTTTTTAACACTAAAATCACTTGATATACACCTATATTTTCTAATGCTATTTAAATGGGAATTATTATATACAATCACCTCTTTTTAACACTAGAATCGCCTGATTTACACCTACATATTCCCATGCTATTTAAATGGGAATTATTATATACAATCACCTCTTTTTAACACTAAAATCACCTGATTTACACCTACATATTCCCATGCTATTTAAATGGTAATTATTTTATTCCGTAACAAATTTTCGTGACACAATTAACCAAAATTAATATTTTCCCCAAAAACTTCATACCCAGACCTCTAAAATGAGACCTCTCCCAGCTTTCTACGACCTACCGTTCGCTCACAATTTCATTTGCAAATATGGGCTTACGGAATTAAATATATAGACTAGGGGAAACTCCTGCGTGCTCCACACGCAAACCCCGTTGGAACCTTCTATACACATAATCATGTTAGGTTTTCTTTATAATAAAAGTGTAGGATTAATAATAACCCGAAAGCTAAGACGGTAAATAATGTTAAATGTTCAAATCAAATTATTTCGTATATTTTTAGCAGCAGTTATATTAAAGGTTAAAAGAACCATTAAGACTCAGGTCTACACTTTAATAAAAACCTAACCTAAAAGTTAGAAATACAAAGTTTGAAATTAGCTATTAATGGAAATATTACAGCAAACATCTGTTATCTGTTATTTTGTTCAATCGGTTGCCATGGTAATACATGTGTTGATTTTTCAGTCTAGGCCTAACATAAAATATCTTTCCGGCTAAATTTACAAATATTGAAATAAAAAAGGTTTTTATCGAAATAAATTATAGTCTATGTTACTCAGGGATAGTGTAGCTTTTTATTAGTAAAACTATTTTTTCAATCGGTTCAGAAGTTCCAGAGATTACCCCCAACATACAAACAAACAAACAAAAAATTATACTTTAAATCTTTATAATATTAGTATAGATGAGTAGAAATTACTTTATTTTTTATTTTTAAACCTTTATACGTAATAATCACTAATATTTTTATGCGTACGCACTGTGCGTCTATAGCTCATAGGCTTAAAATTGGCGTGCAAAGCACGCAATGCATTGTGTATTGAAAATACTCCCAATACGGGGGTTAGCGTGTGAAGCACCGTGCGTCGGCCGCTTCTCGTAGTGTGCAGTGTCAAGCTCACATGTTCGTCTTTAGCAGTGAACGTGTTAAATAATTTATTAAGGTTTATATGCAGAAGTGTAGAAGACCTCTCAGTCAGGAAGAGTCTGACTAGTTGTAAACAAGTATTATAAACATAAGACCTTGATGAGACAAGCAACTGTCTAGAGTTATCCGAGAGAACATAAAAACTTATTCATAGACTATGTACTCACGTTTGATTTATAAGTAGTCAAAAATGAGGAAAACGCCAAAGTTTCTTCATATAATATAAAAAAGCAAACAATTCAACAAACTATACTTATGTTAGTGTTCTAATTTCCACGGAATTAAATACATAAATCAAGCCATCACAGATAATCAATACTATGTGAACATGCAACGGTTCAATGGTTTGTTTACTTGATCCAGTTTTGTTCGATTGACATAGATAAACTTACTTCCTGTTTCTTGTATTGATTCATTATCCTGTGTTGCAATGTTTCCCTCGGGAGTACTCGAAACAAAATATACTTCCAACAGTTTGTTCTTCTTATTGAAACTTGGACTGGATTTATTTTAAAATATTGAACTCATTATAAAAATACGTTAAAATGGACATAATATGTTATTGATACTTGCTATAAAGTATTTGCTGGCATGTACACTCTAAAGATGATGAGCGATTTCTCGAAGTTTTATTTTAAAGTGCGGCTGGTAAATTGTGTTACCAGATGTTAGAAACAGATGTTTTTTTCTCTATTTTAACTGTTGTAATACTGCTATATGTATAGCCTATCCCTTGAATGTGAAGTTAGGTAAAAAACTTCAGCATGCTAAAAATGGTTGTGTATGAATCATTTGTTGATGATCACGCAATACAATTTTATAAACAAATTTCAATTTAACACTAAGTTTTTTATTCAAATTACCATATTTTGTTATCATTGCACACAAATATTTATTATTTAGATAATCTTTATTGTGTGTGTAATTTTGAGTTTAATCGTGAAGTTTACTTTTTGTCCGTAATAATATTTTGCTTGTATTTATATTTTATTATTTATCTATTTTGAATTGTATTTAAAAACAAACCCAAGTGAAATAGATTTGCTTGGAAGGAATGATAACTCTAGAAAAATGTAATAAAACTTTGAATGTATGTTAACTTGAAAAATAAAACAACGGCACAGTTAAAGCAATCGGTGAATCTATCGCTTAATAACGTGAAGACAAATAACTGCTATATCAACGACTTCGTTTTCTGAGTTACTAGAACTGGAAACGATCTTAGCGTTGCGCTTTAATAAAATAACTAGTTTATCTTTGGAAACCGTTATTTATCCTCTTAATATATAACCCATGTCAAGACTGCAACGTTTCTTTTTCAGAAACACACCGAAGGGTTCATATTTAATTAAATTACAAGTGAAAAAAACATAGACCAAGACCGGGAGTTGAACACGGGACCTTTACGTTTCCGTCGTAATGCTCTGCCAACTGAGCTACCCTGATCGCTCCAGATATTGGTCGATGTCATCTCACTTGTACGGTTTTACTGCAATTATTGAATTAACAGATTAAATACCTCGTGTATACGACATTGAAAACAATCTCAATTCTTATTTTGCAGCTTACAGTGGTGTTATTATTGTTCTTATGGTTCATTATGGTTCATGTTTGTTATTTTACTTCAGACACAATTTTCCTTTTGTTTGATAAATTTGGTTAGTTTTAGCGGTTAACAATGAAATTTAAATTTATATCGTTTCAGACCCATCCAAATAAAACAATCCTACAGCCTACTAAAACAAAATAATCCAATATGCTATTACAATTGTTTTACGTTTGGTATTTGTTAACATACTTTAAACAATAACTTTCTCCGTAAATGTCATTACGCTTATCAATATTGTATTATCTTTGTTATTTAACTGGTAGGTATCTGGAGCCACCTAAGTGAGTAGACCCAACTTCCCAGTAAGTTTATCCTTAGTAGGTACTATTGCTGTGTCGTTTTAGACATCTTATTTATACTGTTATTTATATATGGTCAATGCCGTTATTGTTTTTATAAATTTAATAATGTAAGCAGTGGCGGCTGGTGAAATATTAGCTTGGAGTTGCAAACCAAAATGGAGTCTGGGGAAATTGTTTCAAATACCAAACTTATAAGTTGCACTTTTAGGCCTCTTTTACTGCAATGACCGATTTGAAACTTCATTGAAAAGCGTGTACTGGTAAATAGTCGAGTTATAGATTTAATGATAGATTGGAGTATGTTAATTAATTGTAAATTAAAAATTGCGAACAATGTTACCTTAAATACTAGTATACTTTATTTATTGGCAGGAGGTAAACAGACACACAACGGAATAAGCGCGCTGTTTACGTAATACAGATGTGAAGTGAAGCTTCGGCTATCTTCGGGTGGAGTCGGGAGTCGCTGAATCTAACTACAGCGACAAACAATGTCATACTGGCAGTTCCTCTTCGTTCGCTCCTACCCCCAAGCTCAAATCAGGAGGTTCATTCTATGAGTTGAGCAATTCAATGAATATGTCACTTCTAGAGCCACGCGTTGTAACTCGTTGTTGTTTTTTTAACAACTTTCCACACTATATTATTGGATTTACATAACTCAGAACTGAATATTTTTAGTCGTTAAATATTATGGTATTGAAACAAATTGCTTGGGCGTTCACCTATAGCACGAGCTACAACTGAAATAAGCCTACTTTATTAATTATCATTACTATTCTAAAATCCATTCTGAAAAATGTTTCATAGCGTACTGTTATTTAAATTACTTATTTATGTTATAGTTTATATTATTAAAACATAGCAAGTATGTTAAGAAAATGATTGTATTTATTTTATTTTAAACTCAAACTAATATTCTAACTCTAATCTAAGGTTATCCTAAAATGGGTAAATACCTTCTGCTTGTATATTTAAGTATTAATAACACACAACTGTACAGAAAGCTGCAAAGCTATATTGTAAAAACTCTCGATTGGGCTTCATTGTTTAAAACTTTTCTTTGAACTTTATAATTGGTAAAAAGTAAGTCAAAGATTTTCCGTTTAAACTTTTAAAAGATGTACCGGTATCGTCTGTTTGTATTGGAACTGTTATTATTTTTGTTAGAGGTAAAGTTAGAATACATTACGTTCAATTTTGAACGTAAACATTATTTTAAAACTAGTAAATCCACGTTAAAAATCACAGACGGATTAATTAGATACTCATCAGAAATACATCATTTATACAAAAAACGACACACTTTATGCCAACACACCTACCTAACTTTATTTTCTAACTATTTTGTATATACTAAACCAGTTTTAATAAATTAGGTGATTTTTAGATTTCTCTCAATTAAGCATGCTGAAGGGGATAACGATAAGATGATGTAGAATTTTTAAATATTGTCAGAATTTATTATCCTGAGTATTTCCTTGCTTCTCAGTAGTTTATTTGGTTTTAATTATAAATTAAGAACATATCTTGTAGAGGTACTACATGACACTAGAAATAACTTTTCATAGAAACGTGGCGAAAAACTTGTTACACTCACATAAAAGAGACCAGCCTTGGCTGTCAAATTCAGTGTAACCATGACTCTATAACGCTATCTGTTAGTCACTAGTCGAACTTGTTCAAACAAAAATGAAAATTGCACATGTTACCTAGCAACAAATTATTTAAATTTTGTTATAATAAATATTTAATACATTTTTGTAAAAAAGCGAGAGTTTGTCATATTCAATGCATGATTAGTGACCCACGTAATAAAATAGAATTTTTTAATTTTTAGGATTTAGATAAAGGAAACAATTTCTGACATTTTAAACTAAGTTATATCTATATTGGTTATGGGTGCAATTGAAACGTCCTAAGTTACAATGAACAAAAAATAGACACACAGAAAATGTAATTTAAAGTATATATACAAGTTTATTGTTAGAAACACTTGTCGTGGTTCGGATTCCACGTAAAACTATAAGTCCCGTCTTCATTAGCCTTAAGTGCAAAACAGCAGGACGTTAAACCAAAAAAAAAAAATAATAATAATTAAAAAATTACAATAATAATAAATTAAAAAAAATAATAATAAAAAAGAAAAAAACAAAATAATAAAAAAATATATAAAAAAAAATTATTTTTTTCAAGCACTCAAGAGGACATGCTTTGTTGTACATGCACTCAAGAGGAGCGGTACAGAGAAGGCTAGGACGGTGTGCTAGCTGTAGAACGTTCCACATTTTTTCGTGTTCAAAATCATTTACGTTTCAGTTATTTATTTTTCGCTTATTTAACAACCATGTTCAAACTAGTCTCATTGTTAATTGGTGTTTCCGTTGACGACTGTCAATTTCCTTTATATAGAAAATAACATTTTATTCTGTGTAGAAATAAAAATATAGTAAACTATGTGAAAACACCCAAAAAAAATCGTTTTTTTTTTTTAGCCCGTCAGGTATTAAAAAAACTTTAAGTGATTGGGTTAAAATAAACCAAAAAATTGAAATGCTGATTTGCCCCATTTCCACTCATGATAAAATCGCCCATTTAACAAAAATCGATGTATTCTGGTGTTTAGACTACAAAACCTGAAAATCGAAAAAATTTGGGCTTACGCCCGTTTAAAAAAAAACCGATTCAACTATGCAGACTGGGATTTTTAACTCGGTAAATGTGTACAATTATAAGGACTATAAAACTGTTGGAATGTGTTTACGTATATTATTATATATATTTAAAGAAAGATAAAAATATTATCTTTTAATTGTCTTTTATTTCATATGAATAGATCAAATGATTTAGAAGTTATTAATATTATATGCTATATTATTGATTGAAGTTGTAAACATAACCCCAAAGTATAATCTACGCTAGGTTTTGTTTGCATATTACAGATGATGGGCGAAATCAGCTGTTATATTATTAAGTTATATTATTTCTTCTTTAAAT
>JAGFPH010001483.1:104550-124031 GCA_018207615.1 Philaenus spumarius
ATTTCTAAACCCCTCTTTTCGTGCATCTATACAGGCCTAATTTACGTATTTGGTGCAAATTTGTTTGAAATCGATCTAATAGTTTTCTTTCTATATAATAATAATTATTATTATTAGTGAATCTCCTATTTTAATAAATCATCTCTCCTACCCCACCTACAATTATGAAGTCACAGTGAATCTATTTAATAATTTATATATGTTTGTGAGAAAGTATGAGCCAGTTCCTGATACCGTTTATTGAACTAGTTATTCGATAAAAATTAAAAGTTATTTATTCCGTTCGTATAATCTTCTAAACTCTCGCTGATACAAACTATACAGCTTTTGACTAAGTACCCTCTGAGCTCATTGTGCTTATAGACTTTGTTGTTATTGAATACTTACAAATTTAATTTTTGAAAGCTCAGATTTACTGGGCAAAAAAATATAATACAAATATCTTTACACTGGAGGTGTGTAGGTCTGAAATTTTTAAGGAGTCGGGTCCGGACCTACATCCCGGATCCGTGACCGACGGACCTGTATGGGTCCGGCCAAGGCCGACGGAATGGAATGAATTGATGACATGAATCACGTGGTTGTTTACAATCCAGTCGGAGTGTATTGCGGACATGAATCCAATCCATTCCAGTCTGTACTGCAACCAGGCTGGGATTTTATTTTGTAGCGTGTAATGAACCTAAAAGTAAAATATTTAGACGTCTACTGTTATAATTATATTACTGTAGGCTTTATAAATATTTTGTATTTAATTCTAGTCGTAAATAATAATATAATTATTTACATTATATTTTTTTTAGAAAAACATTTGTATGTTAGGTAAAGATTGTTTTTACAAAATAATGGATTGAGGTGTATGTAGTAGTAGGCCTAGTTAATAATTAATGAAATACAAAAATTAAATAAGTATATATTCATTATATAATTATTACAAATAATTAAAATCATTTAAAAACAAACAAAAGTAAAACAAAATATTTATATAAAAACAAAATAAAGTTGTACCCTCTTTGATAATTTGTACTGTACACTTTAATTAGGTAAATTTAAGAAACTGAAACTAACTTTTAAACTTGTAAAAACGTTTTAACATAATTATGACTAAATATCTAACTAAAAACAAAAGTGTATCCTCTTTGGTAAATATAATAGATAAATTGCAAGCAAATCTTTAAATAGATTATCATTAGGATAATTATATGAACTTTCTATTAGTAAGACAGAATAATTAGGAGATACATTGAATTCAAAAACGACTATAGTTTAAAAAACACCCAAGATTTAATTTCCAAGATAAAAAAACAAACATAAAACCCGGCTCTATATTAGTCTCTTTCACCATTACCAATTTATATACTAATGTGCCAGTGAAAGAAACAATCTCCATATTAATAAAACACTTGAAGGATAATAATATCATGACCTCTGAGAAAATAGTTGAGTTACGTATTTACTAAAATTATGTTTATCGCAGAATTACTTCAAATTCAATGACCAGTATTATAGCCAAAACAATGGATTGGTTATGGAGTGTCCATTATCAATTATAATGGCTGAAATATTCTTAAACCATATTGAAAACCAGAATATAATAACACCTGAAAACAAACATCTTAAGAACATCACGTATTACCATAGATATGTCGACGACATAATCGTTTTATGTCAGGGCACCGTTAGACAGATCAGTAATTTCTGTACATATCTAAACAACATACATCCCTCTTTAAAATTCACATCTGAAATAGAAATTAATAACAACATTAATTACCTTGACCTTACAATAACCCGATTAAATGGTAAACACCTTTTCAAAATATATAGAAAGCCTACTCAGAACGATCACACAATCCATGCTTCATCCGATCACCCAACATCACATAAGATGGCACTTACAATAGTTTTATTCATAGATTAAGGAACACTCCTATGACAGAAACAGACTATAAGGATGAACTTCAGACAATAAAGTACATTGCTATTCAAAATGGCTACAACAGTTCAATTGTGGATAAACTAATCAGAAAACAGAATGGGAAATTTAAAATAAAAGAACTATCCCAAAGTAAGAAGGACAAATTTTTAGTGTTTAATTTTTGCAAACCACTTGAACACAAAATTAGTAATATCATTAACAAACATGGTTTCAGGGTTGCATATAAAACAAAAAATAGTTTGCAGGGTTATTTGAACAACAAAAACAAATTGACATACAAATTTGAAGGCACTGGAATATACCAACTTTCTTGCAACGATTGTCCTAAAAAATATATAGGACAAACATTAAGGTAATTTAAGAAATGGTTCAAAGAACATCTCCCTTCATCCAAACAATATGCGAACCTTACAAGGACTGAATCAAAATTTGACGAACATTTAATCCAAAATGACCATACTTATTCCTGCATAAATGAAACCTTAAAAATATTACACCACTGCAAAAAGGAAAAGTTTATGAATGCTTTGGAACAATTTGAAATTTATAAGAACTATAAAGTGAATAACAACATTTTACTGAACGAAAAATTAAACTTTAATTCGAATGCGCTGTACGATACTGTTTTGACGAAGGTAGATAAGACACTACCCGCTCCCGAAGATATATCCGCAGTATGTACCGGGGCATCATGAAAGACAGTCGAGTATTGAGTTCGTGTGTTTAATGTTAAGTGCGTGTAAAAGTTTTGTGTTTATATGTAACTATGTTTTAAGTGTTTGTGTTTAACGAAGGGAAACCTGAACTACTTGAAAATGGCTGAATAGCCGAAACGGCCGTCGTTTAAACGACGATAATACAAGAATATTGCAGACAGTAAGTTCATATTCTTATTAATATGCATTAATATATTTGGAATGGCGATTAACAAACATTATAACATTAGGAACTAAAAATCACATATAAACATTTATCAAGTTAAAAAATGTATTAATATAATGTCCTTTATTATTGTTCTTTCTTTTATCTGATTATGTGCAACTTGTTAATTTAATTTTGTTCTGAATAGGATTAATTTTTTTTTTACCTTGTCTGTGAGTTCTTAAGCAATTTGTGCTTACCACAATATTATTTACATATAGGCCTATATATATAAATCGTAAATTTATGGTAATTGTTTACTATGTTTGACAAGTGTGAATTAAATGCGTTACATTAACGAAATAAGAAATGATAATTTTAAGCAAAAAATTTCCATTTAACATTTATATCATTTAAACAAAAATAAATCAGATCAGGATAATTCCGCCAGTTTACCCATTCCAAGCTAAATAGCATGATGAATGATTGTGTTACTGCAAACACATTATTTTCATTGTCTAGCTATTCAGAAATAAATAACAATTAAACTTTCATAATAATAAACTTAATCGGGAAGAAAACACACGAGTTTAATCTATGAATTATAATCAACGCAACGCAGACAAAAGACGGTAGGTCGGAACTGGATCCTGGAATGAACTGAATGAATACGGAGTGGAAGGTAAAGAGATTCCCGCGTTAAAAGGATACGTGTCCGACTCACACTCGGACCTACTTATATAATAGTTCCGGCGGCCGATACAGGTCCGCGGACCCGTATCCATCCGGACCTGCCCATCTCTACTTTGCACAGGATTGTTATAGTCAATTCAATTGCGTTTCGAATATAGCTCACAACTTATACTCGGGCTAATGAGTGGGTCATTGGACAGTTACCTTACACGGATAGTAAAAAAATCATTTATCTGGAGTTTCCTATGAATTATGTTCCTAGTTCCGGTAACTGTACCTAAAATACCTTTGCACAGGATTGTAGTAAATTGAATACCCTTTCAAATGATATAGCTCACAATTTGTACTCGGGCTTATGAGAAGGAGAAGTTGAGCAATTACCTTATATGGATCCTGTCAAAATCATTTATCGGAAGTTGCCTACGAATTTTGTTCCTTGTTGCGGGAACTGTGCCTAAAATACCTTTGTACAGGATTATAGTAAATTTAATTGCCTTTCGAATGATATAACTCACAAATTTTACTCGGGCTTATGAGTGGGAGAATTGCGCAAAAACCTTACATGGATACTGAAAAATGTATAGGCACCTTCCTATGAATTGTGTTCCTTGTTGCGGGAACTGTGCCTGAAATACCTTTGCACACGATTTTAGTAAATTTATTTGCCTTTCGAATGATATAACTCACAAATTGTACTCGGCCTTATGAGTGGGAGAAATTGAGCAAAAACCTTAATAGATACTGAAAAATGTAACGGGACCTTAATATGAATTTTGTTCCTTGTTCCGGGAACTGTAGGCCTACCAAAAATTACTTTGCACAGGATCATTATGCCCTATAGTTTTTTGTTGTATTATAAATTAATAAATATTGCTTGTCGATTTTATTTATTTATTTTAGTTGAAGAATATCATCTTATTATTTTTTATTTTTTGTATTTATAACATTTCAAAAAAGGTAAGTATTTATTTGTGGTTCAATAATTTTATGTATGTAATCTTATCACAAAAAATGCAGAATTTAATAAAAGTCAAATCATGTAAATTTCACACACAAAATATAGCTTTTCAGAATTAAATCGTTTAATTTACATTCACTTACTAGGTGATCATTATATCTTTAGCACTCATTTTTTATCTCGCAAACTATTTATTTGTTTTAAACTTAAAATGTGGATTTTCTTAACTTTTTTATGAGGTTTAAAAATCTGTTTAAAAAATTATTTTACAAAATAACGTAATTTCAAAATATGTTAACTTCTTTTTTTTTTAACACTCTAGCTTAGACCAGTGAAGTTTAGAAAAATCTATGTTGTTCAATGTTGTTGTTGAACCAAGTTAAAAATATAATTTGACATAAGCTATCCAAGTGTAAGGTACCAATGCAAAACTAAATATGACGTACAGTAATTAATTTCTGGACAACATGAAGACTATCAAAGTAGGATTTTAAGGTTAGGTTAGAAATTATATAACCCGAGATAATTATTAAGGACTTGTTTAAATTAGTTAAGTATCACCTAAATTTTACCAACATTTCTCAATAACATTTTAAATGTAAATTGCTAATAACTTTTCTATGATCAAGTGTGTTTTACTGTTATCTTTCCGTAAGAATAACGTATATTTGTTTATTAACTACTACTGGTAGGTTTACAATTATTACAATAGGTCATTATTGAATTCCAGAGTTAAGCTTGAAATTATTCCTGTTTGTTTTCACTGAGCAATTGAAAGTACGGGAATACAGAGTTTGTTTTCTTTAGGGTAAATATAGTTTTTGTATAAATTAGTAAGGAGGTCTCAGCTATATTCTGGTTCCCAAAAAATTCACCAATAATTTCAAATTTATTAAAATCGTTCCAGTAGAGCTCTAAACATGAACTCTTATAAAATCGAGAGTACGTACGTGAGTAACTTATAATATAACAGCTGATTCCAGCCATCATCTGTAATACTTAAACAAACACAATGTAGATTATACTTTGGGGGTATGTTCACGACTTCAATCATTATAATGTCTTATGAAGTAAATTGTTTAAATATGAGTTATAGAACTAATGTTTTTTATAATAAGTTATAATATTTGCTTTGAGGTTATAAACAGTATATAAATACAAACATTTATCATACAAATATTCGTTATTACAAATTTAAAGAAGAAATATTCCGTTTAACTTAATAACATAACAGCTGATTTCACTCATCATCTGTAATACGCAAACAAAACTTAGTGTAGATTATACTTTGGGGTTATGTTTACAACTTCAATCAATAATATAGGAAAAGTCTTGTGAAGTAGATTTGTTTAAATATGTTTTAATGTATTCTATAATACGTTATAAGGTTTGCTTTGAGGTTATAAAATGGATAATATAAATACAACATTTTATCATCAATATACTTAGTTATACAAATTTAAAGAAGAGATACTCATTTGTTAAACATCGTAAACATTCGTACATCTTCGTGTAACAAATGAACATATTCGACTATTAATTTCTTCACTATAATATTAATAACTTCTAAATCATTTGATCTATTAATATGAAATAAAAGGCAATTAAAAGATGATATTTTTTTCTTTCTTTAAATATATAACAATATACATAAACACCAAACTTTAACAAATATTCTTACAGTTTTATAATCCTTATAATTGTACACATTTACCGAGTTAAAAATCCCCGTCTGCATAGTTACTTAGGCGTAGATAAAGTGTGTTGTTTTTAAATAGTATTTTGTATAAATGATGTATTTCTGATGCGTATCTAATTAATCAGCCTGTGATTTTTCACTGGGGTTTACTAGTATGAAATAAAAACCGTTTCTTTTGCTAAAAACCATACTGTTCCATCCTGTAAAACACAGATTCGTCTGTAATTACTGTAGTAATAACATAATTTGAACCACTGACGTGAGTTGAGCGAATTTCCAAAATTAAGTTTTTATGTTTTAGGGTTTCAACCAACTATTTGAGAAATAGGCCTACTAACGAAGGCGCTGAACAGCTGCCTACGTGTACGAAATATGTTAGTACAATTTGTTTGCACCTCAGCCTACAGCCCCTGCTGACGCGCTGCTTCGTTCCGCTCGTAGAGGAAGCTAGTTTTCACCTCGACCTTGCTGCATCAAATTATTTATTGCTTTGCTTAGCTCGTTTCACGAGTTGGCAGCCCGGCTGTCAGCTTCGGAACAGAAGTTGCGCTCATGGTAAAAACCCTTCGTGGATTTGAACCGGACACTTTTATGGTATTTTACTTGTTGATTGATTTTGGGGAAACCAGACATTCTAAAAGGTCGTGTAAAAACACAAAATGTGCAGAATAATCTCCTATATTTATTTTTGTATATAAAACTACAAAATGTTTAATTCTAGCACGAAAAATCTCAAAACATTTATACTTATTGACAAAAACGTATTCCCGGTTGTTGGTTTTTTGGCTAACGAACTTGTCCAAGTTACTTAATAAACCAACATGTGTATCACAGTTGAACCAAATTGGACTTAAAATGGGACCAATAGAGTCCGAACATATATCTATACTAATATTACAAAGAGGTAATTTTGTTTATGTAGGGTAATCTCTGGCACTACTGATCCGATTGAAAATAGTTTTACTAATAAAAGCTACACTATCCCTGAGTAGCATAGGCTATATCGATAAAAACCTTTTTTTATTTCAATATTTATTTGTAAATTTAGTCGGAAAGAATTCTTAGGTTAGGCCTAGAATGATAAACCAACACATGTATTTACATTTATTACCATAGCAACCAACTGAATAAAATAACAGATAATATAGCTGTTTGCTCCAATATTTCCATTAACAGCTGATTTCAAAATTTGAAGCAATTATTTTTGTATTTCTAGCTTTTAGGTTAGTGTTTTAAAGTGTAGACCTGAGCCTTGCTGGTTCTTTTAACCATTATTATAACTGATGTTATAAAATAATTTAATTTGAACATTTAACATTATTTGCCATCTTAGTTTTGACGTTATTATTAATCCTACACCTTTATTATAAATAAAACATAACATATGTTTTTAGAAGGTTCCATTGGGGGTTGGCGTGCGGAGCACGCAGGGGTCTCCCCTAGTATAATATATACATAATTTTAATGACACCATAGAACGTGTTCTTGGGACCATGATCGGTGCACATTGACCACTCCCGACATCAGATATGACCGTAAAAGTCACTCCACTAGCTCACATTTCCTATGTAAATTCCCGAATAACAAATAAAGTTGTATTATTATTATTATGACAGGTGATTTTAAGCATCCGAAACAAATAGCCTATTTTTGCTTTTTCTACTTGAAAATGAAAGCTTAATAATGATTGTTTTAAACGTTATATTTTGAATTAGTTTGAATAGAAATGTTTACATAATTTTGACAATCACAGATTTAAGCAATAAATTTATAAGTAATAATCACAATTTTAATAAAATTCATTTTTCCAAGCGAAACGAACAAGAGGTTAAACCTCAGTTTAATATAAAATTGTGCTCTTCAGATTTCAAAGAACGATTTATTTTATAGTTGAGTTAAAACTAATTAAAGAAAATTAACTTTAAAATCTTGTTTGAATTCGGTTATTGCTCTAAAATCACTTCACCTCAGATGAAGTTCTACCGAATCTGTGTTAATGAAGAACATTCGCAAAATTGCTAACTTGTATTTATTTGAGCAACTTATCAATAACTTTTAACAAGTTATATGCAGATTTGCAACTTCAAAACAAAAGTATTGGTACATTGTGAGTTTTATTTGTTTGGTAACATAACTAAAATTTTTGTTCGATACCGTCACAATATTAACTTTAGTGTAAATATATATGTACATACTGTTTCTCTGGATGCCTCGCCAATCTACATAGTTATAATCCATCAACGTACAACTTGGAGTCTCTTCAAAATAAACAATGTTTCAATGGGATGATTGCAGTACATAGATCAGCATCGAGTTCTAGCATTTTCCGCCAGATGTCACCACTGTCTGGATGTTGTTTCAGGCCTACTGCAAATGAAATAGAAGCTGCTTTAACGTGCTTTGTCAGAAAAATGTATACAACTGAATGACTATCATATTATATTTCTGCTACATTGTGTAATACTCTATGATGTACCCGTTATTTTATTATCACGACGATATTACTTTGATTGTACATGATATACTTTGTTTACAATATGTTTGTCTACAACTACTCAATGTAAATCAAGGCCGTAACCAGGGGGGGGGGGGGTTAGGGGGTGATCCCCCGAAATCCCTAAATTTAGCAGTAAAAATTAATAGTAGCTTTAAAAAGTGCAAGTTAAATTATAAAATAGACAACACAACAGAGGATCTAACAACATATTTTACATCATTGTGCATTGCATGCATACTAATAATATTTAGATTTGTTTGATTAAACTACAACGTACAATACACATGGATGCAGTAGGTTACAGCCTTACTCTCTTGTGAGTTGTAAGCTTGATCTGGTCTATTAAATAAGAAAACTATGAAGGTTCAACAAAAATACTTTACTCTAACAAAACAAAATCATTCATCATCCTTACATCTTACATCCTATAATATTTTACATGGAGAACTATATCAACATTTTTTAAATGAGCATGGAAATTGGTTTCTAACACGTTTACTGCTACGCAAATTTCGTATTTCCTATGCTAGGAGCGGACTTTTATTTTTTATATTTATAGCCTAAATGAGTGGAAATTACTTTATTTTTTATTTTTGAACCTTTCTACGTAATAATCACTAATATTTAAAGCGGATGTGCATCCATAGCACATAGGCCTAAAATTGACGTGCAAAGCACGCAATGCACTGTGAATTGAAAATACTCCCAATACAGGAGTTGGCGTGCGAAGCATTCACTACATTTTATATTAAAAATACCCCCAATGTGGGGTTGGCGTGCGTGCTTCTTTAGGTCAATGCACTGTGCGTCGGCCGCTTCTCATAGTGTTCAGTGTCAAGCTCACATGTGCGTCCTTAGCAGTGAACGTGTTAAAAGGGTTTAAATTCAAATCCCCGGTCCTGACCTGACCCCCCCCCCCCCCCCAGGGAAAAGTGAGAGTACAAATTCTTGTCCATACTGCAATAAAATCTTTCAACGGTTGCATCAAAAATATGTAAAACTACCGAAAAGATAATTCTGTAGTTTTATCAAAAACTGCAACAGATCGCGATAAAATGAGTATTAGAAATATCAAGAAAGCTGACATTTCCTAATTCTAAAAAAAGTCTGAATTAAATTTTTACTGTTCAAAATTCTCGTCTTAAAAATTTTAAGGATTTAAAGGAAAATTTCTGTAAAAACTGAAAATAGAAAAGTTACTATTTTGAAATTCTAGTTTGGGTCTGCTCCAATAAAAAAGAAAGCGACTCCAGCGCTTCACTCTGTAGACGTTTCTAAACAGTGCAATTTCTTGCAGCTAAGCGCTTTGATATTGCCTCATTTATAACCATTTTATAATTCGATCTTTTGTGATAGTGTGCTGAAAAAAAACTTAATATCAGCTCATATAACAACGAGTGTACGTCTGTACATACATGCGTACGTGAGTAACATTATAATATAACAGCTGATTTCACCCATCATCTGTAATACTAAAACAAGTTTATACTTTGGGGTTATGTTTACAACTTCAATGAATGAAGTTTACAATTTCAAGTCTTGTGAAGTTGATTTTCTTTAAAACATGAGTTAAATAACTAATGTAGGCTATAATACGTTATAAGATTTGCTTTGAGGTTATAAAATGAATATAAATACAACCTTTATCATCAATATATTTTTTTAAAACAAATTTAAATAAAAGATACCTACTTCTCTAACTTCGAAAACATTCGTACATCTAAACAGCTGATTTCACCCATCATCTGCAACACTTAAATAAACCCAGTGTAGATTACAGTTTGGGGTTATATTTACAACTTCAATCGTTATAATTTCTTGTGAAGTTGACTTTTTTAAATATGAGTTATAAAACTAATATATGCTATATAATATACGTTATAATTTTGCTTTTAGGTTATAAACTGTATATAAATACATCGTTTTATCATCAATATAGTTGTTCACACAAATTTAAAGAAGGGATATATTCGATTAACTTCGGAAACATTCGCAAATCTTCGTATAACATATACAATTATTTGATTATTAATTTATTTTCTATAGGCTAATATTAATAACTTCTAAATCATTTGATCTATCAATATGAAATAAAAAGTTATTAAAAGATAGTATTTTTATCTTTCTTTAAAAATAACAAAAAATACAAATGTTTAACAAGTAGGCCTACAGTTTTATAATCCTTATTATTGTACACATTTACCGAGTTAAAAATCCCCGTCAGCATAGTTAGGTAGGCCTAAATAAGTATTCCTTAATATTGTTTTTCAATACTTTGTTTTTTAAATGATGTATTTCTGATGTGTATCTAATTAATCATCCTGTGATTTTTCACGGGGGCTTACTAGTTCTTAAATAATTGCCGATCCTTCTTGCGATTCACTTTTAATTCCACATTTTTTATTGTGTAAGAAATACTTTAAAAATGTCAATTACGTGACAAATTAACGGGATTTTAAAAAAATGTGAAACGCAAAACGGATGTGTATTGCGACTATGGTTAAAATGAAACCTTTCAAACAATTTTATGATACAAAATAAACGAAATAAATGGTTTTAAATTTAACATTGCCCTTACGGGATAAACATCCAAGATGGCCGCTACTACAGCAGACCCTAAACATCTTTGTTTCATCCTTTTTACAACGTATTAAGGTAAATTGTTCACTGTTTAGTATTAGTTGGCGCTAATTTAGTTTCAGTAAATCTAAAATAGCTACTAAAGTCCACTTTTGTTCGAGTATGTTACCAACAAGTTCTTCTGTAAATTATATTTATAGTTACTTTAATGGTTACTTCAGATTTGTAATGCATAACCTACATGAGTCGTAAATAACCCGACGTTATGGTAATCATTCCTACAGATAAGTGAACAATAACACAGCAATTAGCCTTTAAGGATTAGAATCAGTAATTAGACGAATGCAATGTTCTAGTTTTATAGTTTATGTATTCACATGATCACGTGACACAAAGCCAGTGACGTCATTGTCTCTCCTTCTGAAGTATAAAACTAATCAAGTAAATGTAAAGTCTAGACGTACAATCCGGGTTTCCTCTTTCATTAGCTCTGTTTATTAAAACCACATAGTGTCAGGTATTTCCTTTTTAGTTTAACACTCTGTTTTATAGTCATTTGGGCGTGCGTTAGATAAAATATTCGTTTCATAGTCTTGATTAATTGGTACGCTTTGTGAACTTGCGCCATCGGTTTGTAGACCGTATCGCGAGTTCGCATCCCGCCCGTTAGCCACGGAACATAATATGCCGCCACGTGGATTTTAACCGGGTACTTTTATTGTATTTTACGTTTTTTATCGACTTTCGGAGGACCAGACAGGCTTTAAGTTCGTGTGAAAAACAAAATGTTCAGAATAACTAGGCCTACCTATATATATTTTTTTAGATAAAATCCAAAAAAGTTTCATTCTAGGACGAACAACTCAAACAAAACTTACTTCCTGTCAAAAACTTGCTTCTGGTTGTTAGATTTTTTGGCTGACGAACTCATCCGAGTGACGTAGATTACCAACGTGTGTTCCAAATTTGGACCAAATCGGATCTAAAACTCGGCCATTAGAGTGCGAATACATATTATATCTATGTAATAAAAATGAATTGCTGTTTCTTTGTAAGCGCATCACTAGAGAACGGCTTGACCAATTTGGCTATTTTTTGTTTTTAAAATGTTCTTAATAGTCCGAACTAGGTTTTTATATAAAGAACATTTTTTTTAAAGTTTCAAATTTGGAAAAAAACTAAACAGCCTCTTTTGTATGGACTCTAGACCATAGTGCACAAAAACAGCTGTTCGTATAAAAAGCTTAGCAACGCGTCATGTTTGTTTACATTCACTACCATAGAAACTTTACTCAGCATTTTATAATCAGTTTATTATTCTTCATATTCTTCAAACCCAACAGCTTTTACTTTCTCCACCCTATACGTAGTATATGGAGATAGTATTGTTTTCGTAAAAATGTTCGAATTTGAATTTTCAGTTGAATTATCTGTTTTGGAGCTCCCAGAACCCCAAAAAATGGTTTAGTGCAATTATCTGTGTTGGTGCTCCCTGAACCCAAAAATATTTTTAGTGGAATTTTTTGTTTTGGTGCTCCCTGAACCCAAAAAAGTGTTTTTAGAGTGGTGTCTGTCTGTCAGTCTGTCAGTATGTATACACGACCAGAGAGGACACTATTGGTCCGATTTTCATGAAATTTGGTATGTAGGTACTAAACCCTAATATCTCCAGGCGTTTTTTTCATTTTTTGGAATTTTTAATTTTTAGGGGTAATTTACCCCTAAAAACCCATAAAAAACGACAAAAATGCAAATTTCTCAAAAACGGCTCTAACGATTTTGATCAAATTTTCAGTATTTATAGTGCTTAAGATGCCAAACAAAATGACACCACCCGCTTTTATCAAAACTTCGGCGTTTTATAATTATGGGGAAATGTTTAAAAATAAACAAGTTTATGTTGTCAATCTAGCATCGCGGCGGCGGCCGCACGGGGTAGCACCATGGTAGCGATCACGGCCAGTAATTCAAAGGTCGCGCGATCGAATCCCGCCTAGGACAATATTTTTTTTATACGATTGACGTAGGTAGAATATTATTTTTTTGTTTTGTTCTAAAAAGTAATAAATAAAATGATTGAAAACATTATTATTTTGACTACAGTAAGTTGGGAGAAAGTTTGTGTCAGTTAACTGATACCGTTTATTTTATGTTAGCAACTTAAGCAAACAAAAACAAAAATCAACTAAAAATAGCTACTGTATTTTAATTCAATTCAAACATTGGTTGTTACATATTATATTTAAAATAACTGATTTGGATCAAAAACTGAACATGATTTTAGGTTAGGCCTATAATGAACCAAAACATGTTTATTTGACACCAATTGGGCTAATTTAGAATAAGGATTTTTACAATTCTTCACAACTATCAGTTTTTTTTTAGATTAGGTAAAAGCAAACACAATATTTACTGTATTATCTATAAAGGTTTACAAATTATAGATCTAAATTTGTGTAGTAAATTCTCAAGTGGCATAAAACCATTTTTCAATTAGATTACTTAAGTCAATGTAATGAAAGGAATAACTACCCTTTAAATTAAATCAAGCAATAGCGAAGAATTGCTGGGTCCACTAGTATATAATAAATATATACAGTATATACATTTTTTAATGACAGGACAATCCGTGTTTGTTTTCTATTGACCACTCCCGACCTTAGGTCTCACCATAAGGGTCGGTGCAATAGCTCATCTTTCTACCCAAAAAGAAAGATGAGGGGGTAATTGTTTTCTGCAGTTATTATTACAGGAACATAGGAATCTCGGACTGTGTTTCATAACTAATATTACCTATAAAACTCATTTATTTCAAACTTTGCTGTAAAAAATAATACATGAAAAAATGATCGAACATTTTAAAGCACTACAGATGTAAAAAAAAAAACGTTTTATGACACTGTCGGGCGAAAGGGTGGAAAGGACTGGAACCCAAAATAAAAAATTAGAAGTACATTTATTTTCGAAATATATACACCACAATATAATTTATTGCACTTGCCAATTTCCCAAACCAAAAGTTTGAGTTGGGATGTTTTAAAATACTGTCAAATTATTTAAAAATAAAACACCAAGATTTAAAGAGAAATTCACAATATAAAAATGTTTTCTTAATAATTAAAATGAAGATTAAATTTTATATTAATTAATTTGTTTACATTATATTAAGTTAAGGACAAGATACAATTCAAGGAGATATAGTATTACAATATAAATTACACACAAAATAAAAATAACAAAAAGGCAAATTAAGGTTGTGCAATCGTTTAAAAATAATATTAATACATAATTTTATCTAAAGTTGTTCTTGGATAGTTTTGGTATAATAATAACAAAAACTAAATTTGTAGGGGTTGATATCTGGTAGTGTCTATGCCGAAAATTTGCTGCAACTTGCTTCATCCTTTTGAAAATTTTGAAATTTTAAATTAAGTTTAACAAAAATTATGCAAATATATATTTAAATCATGGATTCCCGAGGTAAAATAGAAAACTTTAAACAAGATGAAAAGATGGAACACTTTTTCGAGACTTCGGCTAGTATTTTTTTTAAATACTCAAATATGTGGCGTTTTTGTCACGCACGACATGTTGCTCAGCAAGATTTCAATACTTCGTCATTTTAATACGAGCCGAAGTAATGTTGAGCCAAAAACGTGATCCCGACGCGCTACGACTCTTTAACTATCAAAATCGGTTTTCCCATATCCAAAAATATATAAAACGATATCCCACATTGTATTTTTTAAATGTTGACCCAAAAAACTGACTCCGATGCACTATGACTCTTTAACTGTCAAAATCAGTTTTCCCGTACCTATATCAAAAACATATAAAACGATACCCCACACTGAATTTTCACAATATTACCCAAAAGCGTGCCAAATTTTAACCCAAAAACGTGACCCCTACTCTGTCAAAATCAGTTTTTAATTACCCAAAAACATAAAAAACGATAACCCACACTGTATTTTAAAAATTTGACTCAAAAACGTGACCAATTTTGACTTTAAAACGTAAACCCCGAAGCTCTACGACTCATGCTAGAATGCTCAATACTTTACAACTATCCGCAATAAAATTACGAAGATTTTGTCACCACCAGAAGTTTTCTAAGACGTCTGTGAGTGCATACATCTAGTCCAAAGAGAGACACAAGAATTTTCGCAAGTTTTCAATACTTCGACATTTTAATATGAGCCGAAGTAAAAAGCATAATATAATTATGAAATTGTATCTAAAACAGAATCCATTGTTAGTTATGTACAATGTTCATTGTGTTATTGAATTTCTGAAAATCGTGTTGTAACCATTCTAGGATTTTTCTTAGATAATTCTTGGATCATGTTTTGTTATAAAATTTAAAAAAGATGCAAAATAGCCTGTGATATAGACAGTGGTAAAATATTTTTAAAAACTTTCTGAATTTACGCTAAAATCATATTTTTTAAATGGCAAAGAATAGAATTTGCAAAGTTTGAATTAATTATGCTCTTAGCAGTAATTGCATACCGTACTAATTGTCAGTATATTGTTAAGTTTCACATTGTTTTAAGTGTGTCAGTACATTCCTGTACTAGTCTGTACTTTAGGAAAATTAATAGTTCTATATATAACTGCCTTGGGCTAACTATACTAATTACATTTTTAAACCAATCAAATTGATATTTGTAAACCATTTCCAAGTGAATTATTCTTTTAAGGGTCTTCTATACCTTGCGTAAAACAGCAAAAATATGCACTTCGTATTACCGTGTTTCGGACGCCGTTTTTCAACCTAAAAAGTTGTGAAACATCTTAAATTGTTCTTAAAGGCTTTGTGCTTTTGTCTTATACCTCATAATTTTGAAAGAAATTGTCGGCAACTCTTTTTAATCAACAGTTTAAATGAGTAAAAATCGATTATTTTTAACGCATTTTTTGGGAGTTTTAAGCAATAATTTCCATATTTTAAGGTAACACGTAAAAAATATAAAGCCTTCTTTATAACTTAAAGTAGTTTCCCAGATTATTAATTTATAAATAGAATCCGAAGCACGGTATTACGAATGCATGTTTCAACGATTTTGCGGCTTGAGTCAGGCCTTTTGCATTGAAATCATACTGTACACTCGGGAGTTTTCTTGAAGGTAAAGATTAGCCTTAATGAGTACGCTTAAACTGGTTACATGGTTTGAGTGTTTTACTATTATTAACCAAAGATTCTATGTATGAGTGTTTTTGTACAATCTTCAGTTGTTCTTGTTCGTTTTCAATGCAGAACGAATTCCGTTTGAATAGACACTTATTATAACCTGACTTCAGTAATCCTGTGCTACTAAATTAGGACCGAGCTAACTGAACTTACAAGATTTAAAACGTCCCTTATGCAATAGTGTGATGCGCGCGAAACCCAAGCTCATCAACTAAATTCAAACACCTGTTTCCCCCAGAATAGTATGCAACCCGCACTACAGTGGTGTCGAATAAAACGTAGCTGATTAGAAGGCAACGGTTGTTACTTAAATATTAGAACGCTACAACCCAGAAATTACTAATGTTTACTGCCAACACATACAGAAACCTGTAGTAATAACTTGTAAAAATATAATACCATTTTTACTCTATGAAGACAAGTGACCTAGGGGGTAGCGATAGCGGTCAGATGTAACACGAAACTTAGACTTGAGTATTCAAGCATTAACCTGACCGTTAATTTTGCCATGTTCACTAAACGGTGGCTCTTATCGCTATGAAAGTTTCGTTGAATTAATGAAGAAACAGGAAAATTAATAAAATGTAAGTGAAAACGTATAACCCCACAGTTTTGCATGGTTTGTCCCATCGAATACAAACATTAAAAAAGAATAAACAATTTCTTGAAATAAAGTGTATTGAATTTCCTTCTCGAAATTTGCAATACAGTTATTTTATTTTGTGAGGTAGGGCAGAAACAATTTTATGTTGGTTCATGATAAGCCTACATTGCGAACAATTTATTGAACTAATAAGAACAGGCAGTTCAATAACATTAAGGCAAAGTAACATACTTTATTAGCGAATTTCTATAGGAAAAATGAGCTATTGCAGTGGCCCTTATGGTAAGACCCAAGGTCGGGAATAGCAAATGAGCACCGATCATGGTCCCCAGAACACGTTTTGGGGTGATATTAAAAATCATATAAATATATATATTTATGTATGTATGTGTACGCACTCTACGGAAGCATTTTACGACCGATTTGGCCCAAATTTGGTACACACATTGGGTTTCTAAGTCGCTTGAACTGGTAGGTTAGCCAAAAAAATTGACCGAAAATAGACCACATTTTTGACCGTAAGTATTATGTATATAATTGTGCGCACTCTAACGGACGCATTTTACGTCCGATTTGGTCGAAATTTAGTACACAGGTTGGTTTTCTAAGTCGAGTTAGTTAGCCAAAAAAATTAACCGGAAGTAGACCAAATTTTTGACCAAAAGTCAAAATTTTTTTAGATTTTTCGTACTAAAATACCGTAAAAGTACCAGAATTAAATCCACGGCTTTTACCGTGGTGACTGATGGCAATATATTTGGTACATGCTGGCAGCACCTTCGTGAGTAGATCAATTTCCCAAATAGTTGTTTGAAACCCAAAAGCATATATAAATTTAATTTTGGAAATTCGCTTAACTCACGTCAGCGGTTTAGCTGCGTGGTCGAATAATTTTTTTAACTGCATTTTTATTTTAAAGTTAAAGTTAAAATAGATTTTTTGTATTTATTTTTTTTAATATTTGATTGATGTATTTTTTTTATTATTATTATTTGCTTGATGTTAATTTTATTTTCACAAAAATACTTTTAACCTACAGTTAATACTTTTAATATTGCACTTTTTAACTATAACTAGTTTTTTTAAATAGACATTCTTTATTTTTACTAAGTAATTTAAAAATGTTTGTATAACCTTTACTTTTAAAACTGTGCCCTTTTAGAGAATTAAAATCTACAAATCATAATTATATTGAACAATTTTTTTAAATTTAATATTCTTCCAGATACAATGTAAAAGAGTGTCATTAAATCAATCATAAATTTACGATGTATGTAGGCCTACAGATAACAACATACATTGTCAGAGTTAAAATTATCCATTATCCACTAAATGATCACTGAAGCAAATGAATACAACTAGACATCAATATTACCATTCCTTTGAAGTTAAGTACTAAGGAAATGCTCTGAAATCTGCACATAACTGGATGAAAGCTCTTGCGAAGTTACTTAGACACAAGTTTGCAATATTGCAAATGTTCTTCATTGACACAGATTCTGTATTCAACTTGTACAATCTACATCTGAGGTGAAACTGTTTTAGTGTAAATTAGCACATTCAAACCAGATTCTAAAGTTTTTTTACGTTTAGGAATAGTCATATATGTAAATCGTAATCTGGCTGTAGAACTTTAATAAAAATGTAGAGAACTAGGAATAATTTTCACATTGTGTTCTTAAGATTTAGATAGCAGACGACAGTTGGAGCAGTGTTACAAACAAGTTTACTATCACCAAGTAATTCGAATAACATTTTGTATTGTTAAAACTTTGATTATCCCTTGCATTGAAAATAAACTTGTAACTTTAACATATCTAGTAAATGGGGTTCTGTTAGCATGTGCTATTCGCGCACCTCCGATTTTATTGCCGTTGTTAGAGATTTTCAATAGGAAAGATGAGCTATTGCAGTGACTCTTATGGTGAGACCTAAGGTCTGGAGTGGTAAATGAGCAACGATCAAGGTCCCCAGAACGTTTTGGTTGTGTCGTTAAAAATATTATACACATATATATGTGTTCGTACTTTATCAGCCTCATTTTAAAACGATTTGGTGCACACGTTGAGTGTCTTAAGTCGCTTGCCAAAAATATCCAACAACCGAATCACATATTTTGACTAGAAGGAACAGTTTTTTTAGATTGTTTTACTAGGATGATAGGTTTGTATCTAAAAAAAAAAATTGGGTGTGCGTCGGACCACACGGTGGAAGTTATACTTCTTTGGCCATTCTCATACACCCACTCACGCACACAAACAGACAGGATATATAAATGAAATATAAGACATTTTTCAATATTATTCAATATATTTATCTTCAATATATGGCGCTGCAAGACAGTAGTGTCGTCGAAATGAATCAGTGTATGTATATATTGTGGATTCGGTGACCCTACTGTCGATTAATCGATAGTTCTTAAAAATTTGTTCTTACTTTTCAGCGTGACGCGGTTT
>JAGFPH010001483.1:124041-138187 GCA_018207615.1 Philaenus spumarius
AAAATTTGTTCTTACTTTTCAGCGTGACGCGGTTTCTCGACCAACATCCCATCCCAAAGTGTCTAACGGGCGCAAAGAAGTATAACTTCAAAAATAAATGTAGGATTTTATTCTGCACATTTTGTCTGTTTACGCGACCTTATAGCTAGCTTGGTTCCCTCAAAACGTACGTTCAATCTTCTGAACCGAAGCACATAGCCGAGTTTGTGCATAGCGAGCGAAGCGAATCAGTCCATAATCAGAGGTTGCAAGGTAGAACAAGCGAGCGAAACAAAGCAGCGCGTGGTGGCTGAGGTGGAAACAAGTTTTACTAATATATTTTGTAACGCAGGCAGCTATTCAGAACCCTCGTGAGTAGACCAATCCCCCAAACAGTTGGTTGAAAGCCTAAACGTATGAAATTAAATTTAGGAAATTCGCTAACTCAAGTCAGTGCTCTATTGAGAATATTTGTATTGTCCTAACAGTTCTGGGTTAAGAATTGGTGATTGGACGAATCCATAGTTTTCTTTAACGCGTTCACTGCTACGCAAATTTTCGTATTTCCTATGCTAGGAGCTGACCTTTTATTTATACTAATATTATAAAGAGGTAAAGTTTGTTTGTTTGTATGTAGGGGGTAGTCTCTGGCACTACTGAACCGATTGAGAAAATAGTTTTACTAATAAAATGCTACACTATCCCTGAGTAACATAGGCTATAACTCATTTCGATAAAAACCATCTTTTATTTCTATATTTGTAAATTTAGTGGGAAAAAATTCTTAGGTTAGGCCTAGGCTGATAAACCAACACATGTATTTACATTTATTATCGTAGCAACCAATTGAATAAAATAAAAGATAATATAGCTGTTTGCTCCAATATTTTCATTAACAGCTGATTTCAAAATTTGAAGAATTATTTTTGTATTTCCAGCTTTTAGGTTAGGGTTTTTAAGTGTAGACCTGAGCCTTTCTGGTTCTTTTAACCATTATTATAACTGCTGTTATAAAATATACGAAATAATTTGATTTAAACATTTAACATTATTTAGGCCTACTACCTTAGTTTTGAGATTATTATTAATCCTACACATTTATTGTAAACAAAACATACCATATGTTTTTATAAGGTTCCATTGGGGGTTGGCGTACGGAGCACGCTGGGGTCTCCCCTAGTTTTTTTATATTTATAGCTTAAATAAGTAGAAATTACTTGATTTTTTATTTTTGAACCTTACTACGTAATATTCAATGACATTTTAAAGCGGAAGCACATGTGCGTCCATAGCAAGTAGGCTTAAAATTGGCGTGCAAAGCACACAATGCACTTTGTTTTGAAAATACTCGTAATACGGGGGTTGGCGTGCGAAGCACGCAATGCACGATGCGTCGGCCGCTTCTCATAGGGTTCAATGTCAAGCTCACATGTGCGTCCTGAGCAGTGATCGTGTTAAATCTAAGTTGCTAAAAAAAATCCTTTTAACAACCATTGAGGTTAACTTTTCATTATTTGAGTTCCTGATTTTTGTAAGGTCTATATAAGGTCCTTGCCGGATCAACACACATACATTCAGTTAAATTTATTTGTAACTGTTTTCTAATAAGTGGAGAAACTACAAACGAAACCTCCCAACCTAACTTTTTCATTTAGACCCTCGCCGAAGTTTTCCTCTAGTACTGCCAAAAGTTTTAGAATAATACCGTTCCCCCATTGACGGGTTATGTGAGTACAGACTTTACAGTTCCTAATGTATTCATTATAAAGTTGTTTCACTAGAATGTTGTTGCACAATGCACTCAACTTTATAAACATTTGTGTAAATGGAAAATATGTTTACTTGCGCGAAAACTTTCAACTTGTATTTCAACGAATTGAATGTTCATTAGAAAGAAGTTGATAAATTTAATACAATCTTTAATAAATGCAGGAAGAGCAAATTCTGAAAATCGAAAATGTTTTTTTTTAGTTTTGCACAATAGTAACTTATAGCCAACAACCATTTAATATACAATTATAATTATTAAGAAATACGAGTGGAACCCACTGAATGCTTCATGTAAATACCTTTCTTTCTTTACATACATGTTATTTTTTTTAACTTTTTTGCTCCCAATTTAGATTTATTATAACTTTAGTAGTTGAATTTAAATGTTAAATTTTATGTTAACTTAATACACAATTGGGCTATTTCTAATTACATAGCGTACATGTTAAAAAACAAAAACAAAAACATTACTTCAGCTTTTTGCACTGAGAAATTGTAAACTTGTAGTCCTTCAATACTTTAATCAGCCTATTACGATGTTGTGTGTCATCTGAACTATGGCCTTTTTCTTTAAGAACTCATCAGAATATAAATAATGAATGAGCTTTTAATTAATCAGGTCAGCAGGGGGTAGTTAGCTTTACTGTTAAAGTAAGCTACTGTTGTTCTCTAGATGTTATAGCAATGTTATTAACTTAGTAGCAAATGTAAGTTTAACAGTAAGCCTAATGTTTCTATGACATTAAGGCACTACTAACTATGTTGCAAGGCTAGTTAATGTAGTAGTGAATATAAACTAATATATATATAACATTAGGTAAAGTGTTTAATATTGTAGTGTTCCTTTACTGGTAAGTTAGTTGTCATTGCCACAAAAATAATAAAATTAGGCAATACATCTACAAAATATTACACTCATATTAGTTATTGTAATCATAAGATTAATTGCTCTGTGTGTTTCAGTATAACTAACATCCTTGCAAGGTTAGTTGATGTAGGGGTGAACTTCATACTAATACAGTTAGTTAATACACTAGTTAAGATTGTAATTACTATGACTAAAAAGTCCTGTGCCATAAACATGCACACTAAAGTCATTATTCAAACAAAAAAAAAAACGGTGTCTCAATATCTTTCTTAGTTTAGGAGATACATGTTCCTAAAGTAATTATTATAAATGTCTCACACATACAATTCATACAGATTTAAACTTAAGAACAACCAAGCAAACTTCCTATAACTACTCCTAGATGGCGCTGATGAAGGTACATTTTTGTTCTAACCGCTCCTAGATGGTGTTGATAAACTATCTTTTACTTTACACGGAATATTTATACCGATAGTAAAGTAACTGAAGATTTGTTAGTTTGTCAGTTTTCTTTCATGAAGCAGTAGTCTAGTGGATAACGGTCTTTCTGATCACAAGATGCCGAGTTCGAATCTAGGCTAGGGAGACCAGATATCTAAACATATCTGTGGTTTGAGGTTAGGAGGGCGGAAGAAAAGCAAACGGTGGTTGGCTCGCTTCCAACCTGACGGGATATGATAGATATCCGGCTGGGGCTGTTTTGCATAACTTTACTAAAGTAATTATGTATGTATATATACATTTACTAAAAAAAAAACAGGAAAACGACATTTTATGAGCTGCAGCTTATATTCCAGAACTCCTCTTAATTTAAATTATTACTGCGATATGGATATTTATTATCTTGAGTAGTAGTTTGAAGCTAATTTGAAGTAACTTTTTGTTAATAAAAAACATTCTTAGTATTAATAATTCGTTAATAATATGTACCGAATTTATTATGGTAATTTTTAAAATTACTGCATCTAATTATAACACTGTATTAACTTACAGTATATATATACCTGAACTTACCTTTAAAAATTGTAATATAATTTTGAAATCCCCATGACATCAACAAAGATTCTACATCATCATCCATGTATGATGAAAAAACTAGAAGATCGACAATGAAGCACTTTAGTTATATCTGTTTGGTGTGGTCTTTTTTGTTACTTGTTAGTCTACCGAGTACTGAAGAGAAACTGAACTCTAAAACAGGAAAAGGCTACCAAAGGATGTACAGCGGATGTAACCCAGTTCACTGCATAAATAACCGCCTTTATGCCTTGTAAGTAAGCTAACATTGTAAACATATTAAGATATTGTTTTCATTCCGTTTTTTAGATGTATATTACGTTAGATTTACCTTATAGGTACATTAACTAATTTAGTGACTGCAATCATCGCCTTTACGTATATTAAATTAACTATGACATTAACTACATTAGAGTTTACAGTAAAACTCAACATTAAAAAAACCTTACAGCAATGCAAATATTTCAAGCTCTAAAGTAACCATGGCATTATAAATGTTACCATGACAGAAAAATTGTTAACATTAATTTTAACTTTGCAGTACGGTTAGAGTTTTTTCAGTGTAAAAGTACCCGGTTCGAAGCCGGTTAATACATTGCGTACACACCGACAGCTGTTCAACGCCTTCGTGAGTAGACCTATTTCCCAAATCGTTGGTTGAAACCCTAAATCATAGGCATATAAACTTAATTTTGAAAATTTGCTCAACTCACGTCAGCGGTCCAGCTGCGTGGTCGAATAATTTTTTATTTTTGAACCTTCCTACGTTATAGGAACCTTCCTCAGTGATGCACGGGCTACAGTAACCAAACTATAACTGTTTATAAAACTGTATAAACGTTATAGTTTGGTTACTGTAGGAGGATGGCGACATTGTCGTTGAAACGCGTATGAGGTTAGTAAACGTATTTGTTGTGAAATTTTGTGTTCACGTTTTATTTCATCAGAATATTTAAGGATAATTCAAAAGGAAGAGGAGGAGGGAGAACACGAAAGGAAGAATATGAAGGAGAATTTGAATCTCGAAAAAAAAACATAAGTCTAACCATTATTTTGCTGAAAAAATATAAATTTGTAGCATGTATTTCAAGAAATTCTGAGAACTTACACTCCCATGCAATGACTTACTTTAAAGACTATTACTTGTTTAAAATTCAAGTCCAAAATATAAATATACACAACTACAGCAACTGACAAGCTTGTGAGTACCGTACCAGGCAGCAAAGGTTAAATGTACACAGTAAACTTTCACAAGTTGGCTCAAAACTAAACAAATTTCAGAGTTTTTAAAAACAGTCTTAGACAATTATTTATATTTTCTGGATGTTTTTACTTGGTGGATGAGTTTGTGCATCATTATTTTATAATTTAATGATAGATGTGTTCTAAATCTTTTAATGTATACTTTTGTTTTATCTTTTTTTAGTTTATGTATTTATGTTATTATTTTATTTGATTCTCTATTTTTTAAGATGCTTGTATTTGCTCTATCTTACTTTTGTATAGAAATTCTGTTATTCAAAAAGAACAAATAATAAATAAATTACAGATGGAGAGTTAGTTGTTCAGATCCTTTCTTACCAGCAATCAACACCCATTATGTTTGGTAATCCTTAAGGTGCGTATACACTTGCGCGCTGCGCGCGCCGCTCGTGCGCATTGAATTCGTCATATTTGTACGGGGCGCACGCGCGGCGCGTGCACCGCTCGCAGCGATCCAGTTTCTGTCGGTTTTTTCGGCGAACACTTTGATGGTTCGCCGATCATATTTGGACGGGAGCGTGAAAGGTTTGTCGTTTTCAGCGCGCATGTGATTGTTATTATTCAAGATACCGGGTACTCAGTTATTAAAAGATGGATTGCTCTGAAGCAAATTTAATTAAATTAATAGATTCATACAGAAACCACTCCATTCTTTGGGATCCTCAAAACAAGTTTCATTTTAATAAAAATATGAAAGCAGATGCTTGGCGTGAATTCAATTTCAATAAATAAATGGCCAGCAGATTGTGAATTTTAAAATTCTTTAGTTTAATACAAATATTTATTATCAATTACCGGTACTTCTTTATTATTTCAAGGTATTCTTTATTTTAATGTAAAGCTGGCCTGTACAACGATCTTAAAATTACATTACTTATAACAACCAAGGCTATTTTAACTTCAGGCCTATTTCACATTTGTTTAAATTAAAACCCAACTTTGAGGCATATGATTACTACCAGCAATATAGGGAATAGAAAAAGGTACGTATAATTTATTTACACCCCTGTCTTGAGTAAAATTGCAGTGCGGAAATAAGTGTCTGTTTAGAAATGTGAAACCCAACCTTCTGCAGCAGGTTCTCAAAGTCAGAATGATCGCGGATTTTCTTTGGATCCTTGGAAGTTCGTTGAAATCAAAACTTTCAACGAGCCGCGAACGCGCGGCGCGCATACCGCGCATGTTGCACGGCGCAAGAGTGTATACGCACCTTTATATATTAGTTTTAGGGATTGTTACCACATTTTCACCCCTTTTCAGCAAACTACAAAATACAAATATTGTTTACTTTATATATATATCTTGTAAGAAATGAATGTACCAATTTGTAGTTTTCTAGCTTTAAGGGAAGTATATTTATTATTTGTTATTGTTTTAGGGGTTGTTGTTACATTTTCACCAATTAGTAGTACGCTTGAAAAATCGTACTACGTTTACATTGTATACGTCTTGTAAGAAATAAATGTAAAAATTTCTAGCTCGCTAGTCTTAATGGATGTATAATAATAAATATTTATTGTTTTAGGGGTTGTTTCATCCCTTAAATAAAAATAATTTATAGCCTATGTATCAATCTAGGTCATGATCTATATGTGTGCCAAATTTCATTCAAATCCATCCAGTACTTTTTGCGTGATTGACAATCAAACAAACAAACAGGCAAACATACAAACTTTCACATTTATAATATTAGTAGGATTATAATTATTAAGAAATACGAGTGGAACCCACTGAATGCTTCATGTAAATACCTTTCGTTCTTTACATACATATTATTTTTTTTTACATTTTTGCTCCCAATTTCGATTTATAATAGGTTTAGTAGCTGAATTTAAATGTTAAATTTTAAGTTAACTTAATACACAATTGGGCAATTGCTAATTACATTGTGTACAGATTCCTCACGCCAGCAATGCACCCCGAGAGGGGAAGTAAGGCCCGGTCCCCACGCTGTGTTTGTTGTGTCCGACGTCACCAGTACAACCTCAATAAAAAAAATAGACCTCTGTTCTTCACTGTACACCCTAGTTTGTCACTGTAATGTAACGGTAAATAAAAGTGATAAAAAATTGTTCTTAGTGAATAGGACGTGTACAAATTTGTTGTTTTATTTATAAATATATACAAGTGTCACAAAAAACCTTATCGTGCTATAATACAGGATCGGTTTCTATGCATTATAATAAATTAAAATATTCAGAAACATTTTACGAATTCGGGTTAGTTTATTTTAGTTTTTTGTTAGTTTTTTTTACAACAGTTAAAATAGCAACAACAGTAACAGTGCCCATCTGTAGTAGGCCTAATGTATTTTCATCAGCTTTGTTATTCATGATAGTAAAAATCAATGTCCGAATTCGAAAAAAAAACGTTACTGAACATCTTAAAATTTATTTTAATGTTTTGAATTCGATACCTCATAGAGCATTAAGGTTTTTATATCGGTAGTATATTATTATGTCAATTTTTTGTAGGCCTAAATCGTTATAAAGTTTTAATGGTAAAACATTTACTAAATGAGTAGTAAACAAAAAAATTTAATATTTGATATTTAAAAATATTGAAGGTCCAAGTTGGCAAGTTTACTTGAACCTTTCAAAAATCTAAGCATGAAGTCCAATTTACAAAAAAATTGTTGGATTTAGGAAAAACCGCAAGAACTAAGAATAATAAAATTACTTAGCCTATATACAGTAATCTGATTACCAAATCAGAACAGCCAGGATCGCACCAAATCAATGTCAAACAAGCACAAAATGTATTGATTACAGGAATTACCTTCCTCCTGACTAAACAAAAGGTCGTACAGAAATTTTTTTTAAATAAAATAGTTAATTCCACTAATTATCAACAACTTTCTCGCAAAAAGTTTTCTTTTTGCCTAAAAATACAAAAATTTCTCGCTTTGAACATTTTTGTTGTCATCACTTTTATTTTATAAAAATCTTAGTAAAATTTTGCATCACAGTTATAACATTTTATAATTTTGTATCAAACAAAACCTTACTTATTTATAGATATTTGTCATAGTTTTCTCTAAAATGTGAAATACTTTTTTTATAAAAAGGTTGTAAGCAAGTACGTAAAGTTATAAGAATGTGAGCGCTGTCTATTTCCTCAGTTAATTGTTATTTGTGGACCTATTATTTTGTGGAATTGGTTGTACCGCCAAGGCAGGATTAAGGAGAAGTAGACTGTAGAAGGGATGACTCGCCCATTAGGCCAAGTTCACTCCTAGTTTGCTCGAACTGTACGTCTTAAAAAAAACATTATATCAGCTTTTTTCACTGAGAAATTTTAGGCTTGTGGTCCTTCAATACTTTAATCAGCCTATTACGAGGTAGTATCTCCTGAACATTTTTCTTTAAGTACTTTAATCTGCCTATTACGAGGTAGTATCTCCTGAACTTTTTTCTTTAAGTACTTTAATCAGCCTATTACGAGGTAGTATCTGATGAACTTTTTTCTTTAAGTACTTTAATCAGCCTATTACGAGGTAGTATCTCCTGAACCTTTTTTCTTTTAGGAACTCATCAGAATATACGTAACTAATGAGCTTAACTTGTGAGAAAGTAACTATATAAAATAAAACCTGAACACAGAATCTCACAATAAATACATCAAACGCGTTTCAACGACAATGTCGCCGTCCTCACTGATGCACGGGCTACAGTAACAAAACTATAACAGTTTTTTGTTTGTTTATACGCTAAGACCATGCCCACTCTTGTAGAGGGGTATAAATATGTACCTTAGTCCTAGGCTAAACTAGTTATAAGTTTTTAGTAGTGGCTCCTGTATCACAAAAGATGACGACTTTGTCGTTGAAACGCGTTTGATCATTAAACGTATGTGTGTGGGAATTAGTGTATTGTGTTTGATTGTTATTTTAAAATCATTTTAAAGCTTATGTTCCCCGCTATTGACGGAAAAAAGACAAATAGCTTAAAATTCTTGTTTACGTTACAAAAATGTATTTAAAAAACTTTTATATTATATTTCATATGGTTCCTAATGAAAGGCGTTAGTTTTATTGTTTACTTTCCATAAATGCAAGTGTTATAAACCAATGCAAATAAATAAACGGTAATTAACTGAACTAAATCATCGTATTAAACCAAGTAAGTATTCCTAACTGGCGAAATATTTATACGGGTCAGCTAGTTGTGGGTAGCTAGTTATATTTAACGTAATGTTATTAGTGCAAAATATATTTTGTGTTTTTATACCAATGTCATTACACTAAAACGGTTTTACCTTATATGTAGATTATACAAGGTGAATACAGAATCTTTGCCAATGAAGAACATTTGCGATATTGCAAACTTGTGTTCAAGTAGCTATGCAAGAGCTTTCATCTAGTTATGGGCGGGTTGCCATAAAACTTAACTTTGAAGAAAGATGGTATTATTAATATCTAGTTTTATAAATATTTAAGTATGTAAGTTATTGGTAAATTGAGTTATGTTAATTTATTCTGTAATAATTATTAAGGATTTTAGTCATTGACTATTTGGGGTTTACATTTTAGTTTATTGCTATTAATCTATGTTTACTAAATCATTGCAGTATAGGGAAAATAAATTTGGAAACACTGATAAAAATTTAAAAAATATAAAAATCAAAAAAAAATTAAATTTAAATAATAGCAAAATCTATTTGTTCAAGAGTTTATTTATTATTTAGCTTAAAATTATTTTGTGTAAAACACATGCGTGTAAATGTTTCACTTTTTGAAAATTGGTTATCTCCTTTTCTCAAGTTCTTATTAGTTGAAAGCAAAACTTTAAAATGGATACTCAACACCCCTGTTACTGTATTTTAAAATAAAATGTAGAGTCTAAATGGTAGCAAAACCAGTGCTTACATCAGATTCAAAATTTAAGAGTTGCAGCATAGCCTTAATCGCCCTGTACATCTTCCGATAGTCGAAAAACCAATAATTAAACAGTTCACGGCCTCAGCCGGTAAAATAGTGCTACGCCAAGCCCGCCATACAATACTGTACGCCAATTGCGTCATTACAGAATGAAGGCGCTAGCTATGATTCTATCTTGGCTTCGGGAACAAAGGGGTCCTCATTATTCGTAGACTTCTTTATATTCAAATCCATTGTGTTTTAATTGTTTCTTTCTATTATTATTTCATAGACATCGTTACAATAGTTTATTTAGAACACTCGTTATGGAATAGTTACAATGATACAATATTGTAGTCAAGAGAAAATTCTTGTTACATAATTACCACACACAATACATTTGAAAATACAATGCAATTGAATATAATATATATTCATACCTCTGATTTACTCAAGTAAATGTATTAATAAGACTTATTGTTGTAGTTTTATATGTAGGAATTGTAATTTATCTCAGAAATGATTTTATTCGAATTAAAAGGAAAAAAAGTAAATTTGTGCGGTCGTAGGACCCCCGGCATCACGTCTTTTCTTCGATTCTTTTACCAGCCTTAACGTCAACATATACACATAATTTTAATCTTAATTGCCATTTATTATTAGATTGTTTTTTATACAAATATTTACTGTTTCCATACGTTTAATGTTATTATAATAAAGGTGTAGAATTAATTATAACATCAAAGCTAAGCAAGATGGTAAACTCATTTAAATGTCCATTCATTGTAAACATAAAATGTTCTTTCATCCGTCTAGGCCTAACCTAACCTAAGACTTATAATTATACTTTCTAGATCTAACCTAAAATTTCAGCGCTTGACGATAATATCTGAACTACGCCGGACGGAACCGATCGTCTCTTAATTTAAATTAATTAAGAACCAAAACACATGCTTCTTGAATGTATTTAAATTCATTTCCAAAGCAACCAATTTGCTATCGCTTTTTTCGTTTCTCGTATTTTATATCTGTCATTGACATAGCAATCAATAACACTATTTTTCTTACGCATTTCATTTTACTTTCTCACTATACTACAGTATAGAGAAAGTATAGTGATCGCAAAAAAAATCGATGATGAGATTTTTGTGGAAATATCCGTTTTGGGACAGCCTGAGTCCAAAAAAGTGTTTTTTACAAAATGTCTGTCTGTATGTCTATATGTCTGTATGTATGAATGTATGTCAGTATGTAAGTATGTTTGAATGTATACAAAGCTAGAGTGAAAACTATTCGATTGATTTCAAACAAATTTGCACCAGACATGTCAAGTAGGTGTGTATAGATGCACGAAAAACCGTTTTGAAAATTTTTGAAAAACAACCCACTTTTTGGCAAAAAAACCCCAAAAACCAGTAGTTATTATTTTTTTATGAAAAAACGGCTCTATCGATTTTGATACAATTTGGCTTATTTGTAGCCTTTAATGTACCCTACCATATGCAAAAAACCACATCTTTCTAAAAATTCTCGTTTAGCTAATAATATAATAATAACAGATTTTTGGGGGTTTTTGGCCATAAAGGGGTTTTTTTTTCAAAATTTATCAAAACATTTTTTCGTGCGTCTATACAGGCAAAATTGACGTGTTTGGTGCAAATTTCTTCGAAATCGATCAAATATGTTTCTCTCTAGATAATAATAATAATATTTATTAGTTAATCTCCTACTTTAATAAAAAAAACCATCTCCCCTACCCCACCCTACAAGTCACAGTGAATCTGTTTAATAATTTAAATATGTTTGTGAGAAAGTATGTGCCAGTTCCTGGTACCGTTTATTCTAATTGTTAACTAATACCGCAACCCGCGTTAAGGAACTTCGTTCAAAAAAATAAATGTTTTTTTTTAATTACTAATATAATATTAGTAAATTTAATTGTAAGTAGAATTTCAGTTTTTTTATTTTCAGGTTTTAGTAAACTAACAACTTACTGATAATATTGATAAAATAAAAAGTTGGACAAATTAATCAATGGGAAATAAACTACAACAAACAAATTAAAGAATTTTAAATGTTATTAATATTAACAGAACTCGCTTAGTAACTGATGATGTAATATTTTCATCAGCTGTGAAGTAAAATATGAGAATGGTCTGAAAGGTTACTATTAGTCTTATTTATACGCCTGAAATAATAATTTATTAGATCTATTTCTCATAACTGGACCACTTTAATGTTTATTTGTTCAAATTTTATTTTTGGTTCTCTTAAATGTTTTGTCAGCAATATCTTTTGTGGCATGTATTATACTATTAAGTTTAAGCCTGTTGCTTGTGTTACAAAACATAAAAAATTTGATTTCTTTAATTATTTGTGGGAACATAGATTGCAGGAAAACATTAGCTTTCTTTGAAATGAGCTATATATAGGGTGTTTTTTTTAAATGGGTCACCATTGGTATCTTTTAAACTATAAATTTGACAACAAACTTTAAATGGGGAACCTTATAATGTTTTTTTTGAGAAACTAAAAAATACGTAGTTAAAATATTTGTAAATGGCCGCCTTTTTCCAATATGGCGTTCAACTTTCGAATTTCTTGTAGAACACCCTATATAAGATGATTTTCGATTTCACAATTTATTTTCAGACTTTTTTGTTTTTTTTGTGTTTTTAAATATGACTAACTGTTTAAAAGTTACAGGGGTATACATTATTAAAAGCACCCTATCTAAACGGAAGATATTTTTGTATTTAAACGTTTAGAACCAATGAAAACGCTCTCAACACACAATAAAGCATTGTTTACCAAACAAATAACTTTTTAAAAATCAACAAATACTCTCTTTAAAACCATAATGCAGAGGGAATAAAGGACATAAATACAGATTTATGACTCTTGAAAAATGAAGTTGATAACAGATTTTCATTCTCATTGTTGCAAATTGTTGTTGTCGGAAGCAAATATCAGCTGATTCAGAATCCAGAATTCAGTAAAATCCAAAATCATTACACAAAATAGGGTGTTCCATTCAACATTCGAAAGTTGGCCTCGAATTTCCAATATAAAAACATTAAAAACTGTATTTTAAAACGAGAACTTGAGGCAAAATAAACAGAGGGCTTTCGATAAACAACAATTTGCAACAATGAGAATGAACAGGTGATATTGAACACCTGTTATCAATTTAACTTTCCATGTGTGACAAATCTGTAGTTTTGTCACTTAATTCCTCTGCATTATGGTTTAAAAAATACAGATTTATTGATTTTAAAACGTTATTTGCTTATCTAAACTATCTAAACAATTCTTTATAAGTGTTGAGGGCGTTTTTATTGGTTCAAAACTTTTCCATACAAAAATCAAGGTATGAAAATGTACAGTCGAAATTCTCTAGTTTAATACAAACAAGAATATAATTTTTATTATTACAATGTGTTTACTTGCGTAAAGCTAGTTGGTCATTCAAACATTTAAAGTCTCTTAAAATTAAAAAGTTTTAGTTAAGCAAGTCTTTAGTATTATACACAATTATTTATTTAATTTATGTATTCTTTTTAATTGTATACTTAATTTTTGTACATAATATATATTTCTCAGGGTGTATTATGATGTTTTCTTGGTTTTTAAGTGTTTATGACCGAAAATCGCTAATAAATTGTGCTTTAAGGGGGAGATGCGCTTTTCCAGCTCAATGCTATTTAAATGGGGAATTCACTGGTTAGTTAGGTACCAATAACTTTGAAACTACTTGACCTATTGTCCTGAAATTTGCAACATATATTGTTGATTGTATTCCACATAAAATGTACTAGTTTTAAGAAAAAATAATCAACAAATTAAGCATGTAACAAATCAATTTTGTATTTATTAAATTTTTTTTTATTATTGTATTTTTTATTGCATTTTTATTTTTAGCTATATTTTAAAAATTCTAGAATGCTTTGTTGATCCTATAGCAACCAATAATCAGAAAAAATTTTTGGTATTTTGGATTGCTGGTTTAGAAGATAGTTGTACCTAAGTCTGGCAAAACAAATTTACGGAAATCGGGCATTTAAGTTGAACTTTACTTACAATGACTTAGAACTGTCCTGATGAGTAGTTCTCATCTTGTTTATCTTCTTTCTGCCTCTAAAGTAGCCTCCTCTTCACTCCGTTTTCTTTTTTTTATGAGTTTATATGTATGAAAAAAGATACTGTAAATTTGTATGATTTGCACTGGTAAGTGGAGTTTGGGATCAGGCCTTAAATTTTGCGAAAAGTAATGGAAACCTTTAGAAAAAATGTGTTTTAATACATAAAATGATAAGCTATGTATATTAAAGTATATATATTTTTAATCAGCATAAACCAGGGAATAAATTTAAGCAATAAAAAATTACTAT
>JAGFPH010001483.1:148187-188322 GCA_018207615.1 Philaenus spumarius
AGAACATTTGCAATATGCAAACTTGAGTTTGTAACTTTGCCAGAGCCTTCAACTATAATTGCAGCGCATTGCCTCAACAGTTGACTATAACGTATGGTAATTATGATGCCTATTTGTATTGATATGTGATTTGATATTTATTTTTTGGGTACTTTTTTCCATTGATAAGTTATTTTATAATATTTATGATTGCATTAATGTTGATACTTTAATTTGTTTTAGAATATTCAAATAGTAAAATCTAATTTTAAATGTTTGATTTAACCTGACTTATTTTTTGTCAAATAACAGAATAAATTTTTTTTAAGCATATTTACTAAACAAATTTCTTTTAAACTGTGAACACTTCTTTACTATAGATGACAATTTATTCTATACACTAATACAATTATTGTATTTTATATAAAAAGCAACTCCAATTCACTCCCTTCTAGACTGGGTTGGTTGAATAGGCCTACATGAAACAAATTCACCAATTTTCATAAAATAAATACTTATCTTAAATGTTAAGGCTCTTCTTTACCTTGAAGAAAACTCCCGAGTGTACAGTATGATTTCAATGCAAAGGGCCTGACTCAAGCCCCAAAATCGTTGAAACATGAATTCGTAATACCGTGTTTCGGATTCTATTTATAAATTAATAATCTGGGAAACTACTTTAAGTTATAAAGAAGGCTTTATATGATTTACGTGTTAGCTTAAAATATGGAAATTATTGCTTAAAACTCCAAAAAATGCATTAAAAATAATCAATTTTTACTGATTTAAACTGTTGATTAAAATGAGTTGCCGACGATTTCTTTCAATTATGAGATATAAAACAAAAGCACAAAGCCTTTAAGAACAATTTAAGATGTTTCACAACTTTTTATGTTGAAAAACGGTGTCCGAAACACGGTAGTACGAAGTGCATATTTTTGCTGTTTTTCGCAAGGTATAGAAGGCCCTTAACACAGTAAACATTACGCATCTAAGGAGTGAAAATGGGTTAAATATTCAAACTCGAATAAATTTGTATTCCTGTAACTTTCCATGAAGAAAGTTTGCTTAAATTTGGCACCTGTCTCATTTTTGTAAAACAGACATTATTCACATTTCGAGTTATGAAAAGAACTGCCAAAAACAGTAAATATGAATACCAACGAGTTTCCAAAAACCTTACAATGGAGTCTGCATGTGTTTATTGATAGGTAAAACGTGTAAAAAAACACTTACAAATTTAGATGAATAGTAAGACTGATATGAATTTGTATTGATAGTTTCTTTAAAATTAATTTTATGTAGTTTTAATTCATGCACCACAGTAAAAATGTAGAGCAGTGTTTCTTAACCGTTTGTAGAGCAAGGAGAACTTTTTTTTAGTAACCCCCTTAGCACTAATATATAATGTATTTAATTGTTCGTTAACATAACAACATCATGCTAACATCATAGCTTCCAAATATGTATTGAGAATTAAAAACAACTGCAAAAACAAAATATTGTACTAATAATTACAATACGCAGCTGAACCGTTGACGTGAGTTGAGTGAATTTCAAAAATTAAGCTCATAAATTCTTGGGGAAAATGGTTCGCCCGCCATTCCGCATATTGGGAGTATCTTCAAAAAACAAAGCATTGCGTGCTTCGCACGCCATTCCAAATATTGGGAGTATCGTCAACACACAAAACATTGCATTCTTCGCACGCCAACCTCCTTATTGGGAGTATCTTCAATACACTATGCTTTGCGTGCTTTGCACGCCAACCCCACGGTAGAATCCACAACATGGCTTTGAACCGGGTACTTCCATGGTATTTTACGTTTTGATCGATTTTGGAGGAACCAAGCGAGCTATAAGGTCGTGTAAAAAACAAAATGTGCAGAATAACACAATACATTTATATTTGTAGAAAAAACTCAAAAACAAATTCATTCTCGTGGGAAAAATCTAAAACAATAGTTACTTCCGATTGTTGGATTTTTTTGGCTAACGAATTCGTCCGAGCGACGTAGACATCCAACATGTGTACCAAATTTGAACCAAATCAGACTTAAAATGGGGCCGCTATAGTGTGAACACATGTATACATATATATATGTGATTTTTAATGACACCCCAAAACTTGTTCTGGGGACCATGATCGGTGCTCATTTGCTACTCACGACCTTGGGTCTTACCATAAGTGCCACTGAAATAGCTCATTTTTCCTATGGAAATTCGATAACTAGCAGTATAACCTAATTTATCTGTTTCTTTGGATAAAATCCAAACAAAATTTCACTCTTGTACGAAAATTTTAAACAAATTTACTTCTTGTCAAAAAACTTGTTTTCGGTTGTTTTATTGTTTGGCTAACAAACTCTTCCGATCGACTTAGGAGAATAATGTGAGTACCAAATTTGGACCTAACCGGATGTAAAATAAGGCCGTTAGAGTGCGAACCCATACCTATAACATTTTTATGACACCCCAAGACTTATTCTGGAAGCCATGATTGGTGTTCATTTACCACTCGGACCTTAGGCTTCACCACAAGTGTCACTGCAATAGCTTTCCTTTCCCATGGAAAACACTAATAATAATCTTTAAAAAGCCTGATATCTAAGTCTAACATTTTTTTTGTATATTCCATATTAAACGTACGCTATTAATAGCCGCTGAAAATAATAAATTGGCAATGTTATACAAAATAACAGGTCTAATATATTACCCGTCATAAAACAGCTAAACAAATTAGATCCGCATTCGTTAATTTTATATATTTAAGTATTTTACCTCTTGTAAAAAGTTTTTGTAATTATTTCTCACGCAACAAAATTTAAACATAATTTCATTTAATTGCACACATTTGTGCTACTAACTAATAAAATTGTATATTATTAAAATTACTTCTGAAAGTTAAACAACAAAATATCGAAACTACATTTAGTAAATCGTGACATTACTTAATTCTAGATCCATCGGTGGTCTCAATAAAACGCATTCCTCATTCATAGTCTTCACCGCATTCTCATAAGACACTAAACATGCCGCCTCTTTAAATTGATCCAGCCCTTATCATTATAAGTTTGTTAAAGTTTATATGCAGTGGCGGCTCCTTGTGAGGTTGTTTGGTTGCACAACCCCCAAGAAATAAAACAAATAATTAATCACATTAATATTTCTTTAAATATCAGTTCATTATCAATATCAGACTCATTTCTATCCAAAATTATAACGGCCAAGAATGTCCCTAAACGGTTGAAAAGCCGGCGAACCTTCGCGCTCAGCGTCTAGAAACGCACTGCTTCTGCAACCAGAGCCTAATGAAGCTATAAACATTGAAACTGGTGGGGGATTTGTAACAAATGAGTTGCTATAACTCACATAAAACCTTCAGGTTCGCAAAAGTTCTGCAACTCGCCACCGACCGGGGCGCAAGGTTTTTGCCCGCCAGAATGGCTTGGTTTTCATTTTTCATATTTCATGTTTTGTTTAGCGAATAATGCAATACATTTTGAGGTTATGTGTTGTTAGTTTTGTTCTCGTATTTTGGCTAGCCGTGTTTGGTGTTTATTTGTTTTAGATTGTGTTAATATATTTCAGTGTGTACGTCTTTAGTCTGGGTTCCATTACAATAGTTCTTTTTACATTATTCTTCAAAAGTTGTAGCAATTTGAGTAGGCCTAGACAGAGAGTGTAGTAAGTAGTGTTGATTAGACGCTAATCAAAAGCTGCTAATATTCTTTTCATAAATAATATTCGTGCCATTCGTGATTTAATTATAGTTTTAATGATAGGTCGGAACCAATTACCAAAATGTTTGAACCCATTGTCCCAAATCTATTTTCAAACATCCATACAATTCAAATAATAGTTTTTCAACAAAAAAGGATAGGCCAAGTTCATAAATCCGATTATGTTAATGCTATGTTCAGGTTATGTTTATTATAAAATTAAAATTCTGTTAAGTTTGCCCATCTGAAGAACAGACGGATGTACTTTCTTTTTAAATGAGATTAGTGGATGTGCCTGAATTCTATGATTATTCGTGCATGATTTAAATTGTTTATTTACTATTTTATTGTATGCTAGTAGTACCCTTAACTGAATTCTACAAATTTTTCACTTGTTCGTAATGGTAACCAAACCATTTCAATGGATTTAAGTTCAAAATGTTGGTGTAATTAAGACAAAAACGTATTATTCCACGTTTAATTCCTCATCTAAAATAATGTGTTAAATTGAGTTCATATTCCATACCCCCCAGACCCCCCGGAAATTCTCTGCACATAATTGCAACCGCCAAGTTAATAACTCACCAGCCGCCACTGCCAATTATAAGTTCTTGAGTAACACGATTCTTTGGAATTTTTACAATTTACTGTTCCACCAAACAATGCGTTTCTAAATTCAGCCGCCCCATTTAGTTAATGATGTCAGTATCGGTTCATCCGATATTGATAGGCTGTCAAAACACGAGCTAAACAGACGTTCAGTTTATCCTCGGCTTCCTATTTAGACTGTTTATTTGTCAATCCTTCGCACCCGCTCTTGTAACATCTATTTCCACAACCACGGGACGTCTAAGATTTCTTCACTGTCGGCGATTTCTGAAAACTGAGTTAAAATTAGAATTTAGAAATGATCCTCGCAACGGCAACACTACACAATTACATTAAGAAATGATTACTGACCAAAATTTGATATCACAATGAATTGGTGGTGATATTTCCGGGCATATCTTTATAGCCACACAAGGAAGTGTTTACAGTTCCTATAAAGATATGCCCGGAAATACTTTTTTTTACCAGCTATCCGAAATTTTATTTTTTAATAAATAATTTTAATAACTGCTTAACCGTAAAGGACCTATATTTAAAAACATTAATAACTTTTTATAATAACTTTGATTAAAAAATTCGGTTTCAACTCTTTAAATTGGAATATACTAAAATTAATATATTTTTATAAACTCGCCGTAAGTAAAATTTTATATCCCGTTTAATTTCCAGTAGAATAGTGTAACTGACAAAACCATCGATCAAAGGGTGATTAGTAGTGATTACTGAGAACTGTAGGCCATATCATTAAAATGCTAAAATCAAAGCTGATGATCGTATCAAACTAAAGGACGCTGTTTTTTCTGATACCCTTTTGATCAAAAGTTTTGACAGTCATACCATTCTATAGAAAATAAAATAGGATACAAAAATGTATGGATTTTGAGTTAATCTCGTTTAAAAAGTTTAAGGGTCGCCATTGAAACGATTATTGGAACACGCAGAATTTTGTACAGCTAGTTCTATAAATTGACGAGTACTGTACTACATTTCAACTAAATTGGTTTGGACGTTCTAGAGATATATAAATTGTTTGTGTAAAAACAAAATTACGAATAGCAGGTAAAAGAAGTGTATCTGAACATATGTTTACAGAAACTTTTTTTCTTTATTTTTAGCCAAGTAACCACTTTCTAAAATATCTCCGCGCTTTATAGAAACAATATGTATAAACAGAAATATTACACATCCAATAACTCCAGTGCATAATTTAATTTAATAATTTAATTAATAAAGCATCTGTCAAAAGCAATGTCTATTTGACAATATTTTCCAAATTTTTTTGTATTTTATTAGGTATTTCACCTCAAAAAGGTGTACCATCATCGACCGTCCTTTTACTAAACTAAAACTAACTTCTGGTTTTAAATTCTATAATCGGCCTAACATTATATAAACTATGTTCGCAAAGATTTCTTCTTTGAATTTAATTAATTAATCTTTTATTTTTAGAAGAAATACAATTAACTAGTGTTCACATAAAATTTAGTTATGGCTTTTTTAGGTTATACGTTATAATAAATAATTGGGGTTGAAACGTAAGTAATCTTCATAAAGTATCCTACTATGTTATACGAACTCATTCGGCTAATTTTAATTAATAATAAATTATTCATTTCCATAGGAACTACATATATAATTTTAGCACGACTACAAACAGGTTTTAAAGCTTCCATAACTGCTTTGGGTAGGATGTTGATAAGTTCTGGTGGGGTAATATTTTGTGCTACGGAAAATTTCACTGCACAGACATGTTTTACTACTAGATTATTACACGAAATAGATTGTAAAACCTATCTTTTTCTAACCGAAGTAGGTATATTCATTTATTCACTTGTATATGAACAAAACATCAATGTTCATTATTATAATAATCCAATAATTCATATCGATTTAATATGATGTATCGATTAATATATCAAAGTTATCAAACATCGAATACCTTTGTAATATGATATGCAAGGTCCTGTAAGCTGTGTTGATGGAAAAGTATTGCAGTATGCAAATAATTTAAAAAGAAATCTGTACAGTAATTTAAAAAAAAAATGCAATTCATCGAGTTTTTTTTAAAGCAAGTCATGGTGAGATTATTCCCTATTTTATCTAATATTTTGAATTAGAATTTAATATTACTTGCCACCTTAGCTTTAAGGTTAGGATTACATATTTAAAGAAAGTTGGTCTCTGGGAGCCCCTGAATTAAAGAAATATTCAAAACATTTAAAAGAATGTGAAGTAATTTTAAAAATACGATGTTCATAAACTCCCGAAAGAGATGATTTTAAAACGTATTTTAAAATTTTATATTCTAAGAATCTAATGATGCTAAGTTAGAAAAGTCTAAATTAACCACAAATAAACAGTTTTTTTGAAAGTAGGTTATGTATTTCTGAACTACAACAAACAACAGTAATGCAACAATAATTCACTTCAGGGAATGGAACAATTAAATTTTACCTCTTTATAACATTAGTATACATTTTAACCAACTATTGATTTTTCTTACTCAGAGTCCTTATTTTTAATCAGCTGAAGCCGAATATGGTCTACCCTCAAAATGGCAGACAAAATTACAGTCTAGTCGTCTCAACGCGCTGCTAACGTGGCAGACAACTACCTCAGACAACTGCCTCAGACAACACAATTTTTATTGAAGATTTCACCTACTAAAACTCAATAAAACAAACGCCATTGGAAAGGAAATATTTTAAACTTTAATTTTTGTTTGTACAAATTTATTCTAAAACGTATATTTACATATGTAATCTATGTTTTAAAATTGTAGTTATATAAACAGTTGATGCTGCGCGAGAAAGCCCATGAGAAAGGAAATGAATCAAACTCTTCACGTTTTTAAGGCACATAACCTTTAGACAGACTTGTTTTAAGAAGTTGATAAAAAGAAATGGCTTGCCATTCTAGCAAAGTAGTATTGGCCACTTCCAGGGAAGCAGATAGAATTGAACCAAAAAACCGCTCAGCGTTTCTCTCCTTCAACAAGAAACCTCACGTTACACAGTGGAAACAGCAAAGCGATTAATATGAAATACGGTTCCTTTTTCTTCATTAATTAAAGTAAGTCTTACAATAAAACCTTCTCTCTATGATTTACACTTTCCTTGTGAGACTATAACGTTACATTATGTTGTGATTTATACTATCAGCTGTGTGTTGATGGCGCAGAAGAAATTAAGTGCTCACTTTGTCTTTGCGATAGAGACATCAACATTGAGAGAGAAGGGGAGAAGAAAAACAATGGCGTTTAGAATGTTTTACTTTAGCAAAGTAAGAGCCGATTTTGAAAAGAAAATATTAGAAGACAATATTATCAGTGTATTTTCTATGAATCGATTTCATTTGAAACTACACTGTAGCGCAGTCTTATTCTAAGTTCGTTTTGTTTTTAAATAGCTGACGTATCCGATTTGTTTAAGTTAAAATTGAAAAAAATCTTCTCAAGTTCTTTTGTTAAAATTGGACTTATGTTCAAATTAAAACTTACTTTTAAGTGTGCATCTAATATTTAGTGCCAAGGAGCATGGAATCTCTTTAAACCTCCTGCTAATCTATGATTTATATAAAAGCCAAATACTACTCACTCGAACACTCACTCACTGACTCATCGCGAAATCTCAAAAACTATTGAACGGATTGGAACGAAATTTGGTATGTAGCATCCTCTAGGACCACAGGTGCTCACTAAGAAAGGTTTTTTTTTAAATCGAAATCTTAGGGGGGTTTGGGAGGGTTAAATTTACTAAATTACGATGTTTCCAAAACTACCAAACGGATTGGAAAGAAATTTGGTATGTAACTTCTTCTAGGGCCATAGGTGCTAACTAAAAAAGGTTTTAAAAAAATTCGATATCTTAGGGGGGTTGGGGGGGGGGGGTCAAAGTTACTAAATTACGATTCCTCCAAAACTACCAAACGGATTGGAACGAAGTTTGGTATGTAGCTTCTTCTAGGGCCATTGGTGCTCACTAAGGCTAACAACAGACGAGACACCGGTGTACGGGACACTGTCCGGTGTACGGGACACTGTCCGGTGTCCCAGCTTCTCGCGGGGAGAGACACCGCAGAGCCAAAGAATCTGGTAGTGCGCTACTCAGTGTCTCATCTGTTGACACACATTCAATTGATAGTACATTTAGTGTCCCGTACACTAGTGTACCGTACACCGGTGTCTCGTCTGTTGTTAGCCTAGCCTAAGAAAAGGTTTCAAAAAATTCGAAATTTTATTGGGGTTTGGGAGGGAGGGGGCAAAGCTACTAAATTACGATTTCTCTAAAGCTACTGAACGGATTGGAACACAATTTGGTATGTACTTCCTCTATGGCCATAGGTGCTCACTAAGAGAGGTTTTCAAAAAATTCGAAATTTTAGGCGGGTTAGGGGCGGTCCAAGCTACTAAATTACGATTCCTCAAAGCTACTGAACGGATTGGAATGAAATTTGGTATGTAGCTTCCTCTAGGGCCCTAGGTGCTAGCCAAGAAAGGGTTTTTAAAAAATTCGAAATTTTGGGGGTCAAAGTTACTAAAAATCCCCATAAGAAATACATAGTACAATATTTTATTGATGTATTTTTTTAATAATTAATATACATTAAACTTTGATTTGTCTCTCCGTGCAAAGACGGATCGGGCTAGCTAGTTATTTTAATGAAAGTAAGTAGTGATTTTATAATTATTACACAACTTTAAACATATATTTGAACCGCCCTTTGAATAGGGTCATTAAAATAATATTTTATAACCATCTAAAATTGTTCCTAATATTCCCTTTAATTTAACATATATCACGAGATACGAAAATATAAATAATGTTTACCACAATTGAAAACTTTGAGTACACCTTAAAAATCCCCATTTTGTTCAGAGTAGCTAAAGTCAAACTATTAAAAAAAGACTATTATTTAGAAAAGGATTTGCTTATATTTAAGTTCATATAAAATTTACAGCGAGGGTGACATTATTAACACAATGAATACATTTTTGTCATGAGAATTAAAAGGACGGAACGTTGCCGCGTTGAATACTGTAAACCTATCAACTATGTGTTAGCAAAGTCTAGACGTATTCGCTTAACCAATAAATATTGTCTGCAGTGTATTTCAAAACCGTGTTATTTGATTGAAACAAGAAACCCATTCTGCTGATGGTAAATGATAAATGATATGTATGAATGTAAAGGGCAAACCATTATTGTGTCTGGCAATTCGATATCGCTAGCGTTTGTTGAAAAGGTCTTTCATAACAGAGTTTATAAAGGTTTGACGTACCCGATGTATTTATATACTCTCGTTCAAACACACAGAGTTATTCCGTAGTATATGCCCTACAAGAGCAGTAAACTGATAATTCAGTACAATTATTTAAATAATTTTGCATCACTTAAAATATTTTTGTTTTAACAATTTATTTTACAGTTTAAAAAAATAGTTACAAATTTAATGTCAATAGCCTTTCAGTTATTTATGTAAATAACTCAAAGCCGTAGCCAGGGGGGGTTTAGGGGGTCGAACCCCTTTCCCCCCCCTGAAATCCCGAAATTTAGTAGTAAAAATTAATACTAGGTTCAATAATTGCAAGTTAAATTACAAAATAGACAACACAGCAGAGGATCCAGCAACATATTTTACATCATTTAGCATTGCATATTTAGATTTGCTAGATTTAACTGCAACGTACAATACGCATGGAATCAGTAGGTTACAGCATTACTCTTTTGTAAGCTTGATCTGATCTATTAAATAAGAAAACTATGAAGGTTCAACAAAAAACTTAAAAATATTTTACATGACTATCAAAATTTTAAAACTAAGCATGGAAATTGTTGTTTAACACGATCACTGCTACGCAAATTTCGTATTTCCTATGCTAGGAGCTGACCTTTTATTTTTTATATTTATAGCCTAAATGAGTGGAATTAATTATTTATTTTTGAACCCTACTACGTAATAATCACTAATATTTTAAAGCGGACGCACATGTACGTCCATAGCACGCAATGCACTGTGTATTGAAAATACAGTACTCCCAATACGAGGGTTGGCGGTGTGAAATGCACTGTGCGTCGTTCGCTTCTCATAGTGTTCAGTGTCAAGATCACCGTCCTTAGCAGTGAGCGTGTTAAAAGAATTTAAATTCAAGTCCTCGGTCCTGGACCGACACTCCCCCCCCCCTTCCCGAAATGTTTTCCCGGCTACGGCCTTGAAATAAGAAAAACTACCGTAGGTATTAAAACATTGTAAAAATAGATCAGGTTGTATTGGATATATTAAAGTTACATAAACTTATACTTTTTGTGCCATCGACTTTATTGGCTTGTTAGGATTTGCATTGGTACTCGAGAATAAAATTACTTTAACAAAGTAATTGTCAATAAGTATTTAAGCTTGAAACACTTTAACAAATATTTGAAGCTTTTAAATAAGCTGCGATTTGGGCGTCTACGTTGTTAAAAGCAGTGTTATAGCTGGACTACAATTTTGGTTTAGTTTTCGGATGTATGCAAATTGACTGTAAGAGATAAAATAATTCGACCACGCAGGTAAACCGCTGACGTGAGTTGAGCGAATTTCCAAATTTAAGATTAGGACTACATGTTTTAGGGTTTCAACCAACTATTTGGGAAATTGATCTACTCATGTAGACGCTGAATAGCTGCCCATGTGTATGAAATATATTATTTGAATTTGTTTGTACCTAAGCCTCCAGCTTCCATTCAAGCACTCCTTCGTTCCACTCCCAGCGGAAAAACTCGCTTTGCAATTTTGCCCTTCGCCCTTGCGGCCTCGAGATATGGACTGCTTCGCTTTGCTCGCAGAGTACAAATCGGCCGTTGGGCCTCGGTTAATAAGATAATTTGAACTGGTAATTTGAACCTGGTACTTTTATGGTATTTTACGTTTTGATAGATTTTGGGGGTCGTGTAAAAAACAAAATGTGCAGAATAATATCCTACATTATTTGTTTTAGTTAAAACTCTAAAAACGTTTCCTTTTCGTAGGTTAAATCTCAAAAAAATTGTTACTACCGGTCACAAAACGTACTTCTGGTTGTTGAATTTTTTGGCTAACGAACTAGTCCGAGCGACGTAGACAACCAACGTGTGTACCAAATGTAGACCAAATCGGACTTAAAATGCGACCGCTAGAGTGCGAACACATATATACATATACCGTAATGTATATGCAATTTAATGACGCCCCAAAACGTGCTCTGGGGACCATGATCGGAGCTCATTTACTACTTCCGACCTTGGGTCTTACCATAAGATCCACTGCAATATCTCATTTCTCCTAAGGAGATTCGCTAATAATAAGAGTACAGAAGTTTAAATGTTATTGTACAGTGTTGTTTGCGTCTTTGAATGTGAATAAAAGATGTTGTGTATGTATGTGTATAAGAAAGTGTTCATGAGTGCATTATGTTATGTAAATGTGAGTAAATGTACATAATTAATTACTATATACGCATAGTAATGGTGAGAATGAATATGAATGTAAATAAAATTGTAATTTTATTAATCTTGGCACTTATCTATTTGTAAAATTCCACTAACAAATCTATATAATAAAAATGAATTGCTGTTCCTTTGTAAGCGCATCATTTGAAAACGGCTTTACCAATTTGGTTATTTTTTATTTTAAATTGTTCGTAATAGTCCGAACTAGGTTTTTATATAAAGACAATATTGAAAAGTTTCCCGAAAATGTTTCAAATGCAGAAAAAACTAAATTTTTTTGTATGGACTCAAGACCATAGCGCACAAAATCAGCTGTTCGTATAAAATGCTTAGTAACACATGTTTGTTTACAGTCATTATCATAGCAACTTTACCAGTAAATTTGTCATCGGTTTATTATTTTTTCAAAATCAACAGCTTTTTAGGTTAGATTGACCAAATTAAAGTAAATAAAAACAAAATCAACTAAAAGTGCTTACCATATTTTAATTCAATACAAAGATTGGTTGTTACATATTATATATAAAACAACTGATTTGCATAACAAAACTGAACATAATTTTAGGTTTAGGCCTACAACGAACCAAAACACGTTTATTTGCAACCAATTGGGCTAATTTAGAATCAAGTTTTTTGCAATTTATCACAACTATCAGTTTTTTAGATTAGGTAAAAGTAAACAAAAGGTTTACTGTATTATCTGTAAAGGTTTACAAACTATAAATCTAAACTTGTGTAGTATATTCTTAAGTGGCATAAAAACCATTTTGCAAATCGATAACTTAAGTCAATGTAATGCACAAAATAACTTTACTACCCTTTAAATTAAATGAAGCAATATCCACAACTTACAAAATAAAATACAAACTATACAACTTTTACTACACAACAAGTAAACCTGGTGCAAAATACATTTTTGAATGTATAAACAATTTAGAACTCCAAATTGACTAAATTTAAATTGTCTACTACTTTTGTTCTGTGAGTTTTGTTTCAATTGAAGTAGCCGTTTAAAAGATAGATGCTATTAAAAAGCCTTGAAACGTAAGTTAGCATGGAAATGGTAAAAATTGCTCTTAGTACTGTCAGTGTTGGTTATTCCTCTGTTGGAAATGTGATTTTAGGTACCGGTACTCATTCGACGCAAAAGTTAACGTTCTTTAATTTTAAATAAAAATGTACATCTTCCGATAAAACGTCATAAAAAAACTTGATAATTTGTATCTACTAACATTTTTGAATACTTAATTGCATAGAGTTAACAAAATTATAAGGACTAAACAGTACAACTTAAGATAATGTTCACTATCTTTCTTTTTCCAAGATGTGCTTGTGTTCAGTTTTGGATTTCTGTGACAAAATATGAACAATTCCTTTTCAGCGTTATTATTTCAAAATAATTTCAGCAAAATCTTAAACTTGTTTTTGAAATTTTGGTATTGTAACGGCACAACTTACATAGGTTACTTCAGTTTTACATGGAAACATTATGCATTATTACGTGTATTGTATTTTCGTATTGTAACATCAATTTGCACTGTATTCGTAAAGGATTGTCAATCCTCCTACAGTAGTTGACAATGGAGCCGAACTAGCGCTACCTATGAGAAATGCCGGTCACTTTGCTATTAGTCTATTACGGTGTCTAGACACCAAGCTTCTTCTTCTTCTTATTTGAAGAAAGTAGTACGCCGGCGATGTCGGTGGCTGTGACTGGTTGATACAAAGTTCAATGGAACACATTTCCAGACGTAATACTTCATAACTTGTGCCGGCTCGTTGCGACCGAGTCTAGTATCGCTGGAGACTGGAGACTCTATCAAACCTCTTTGTCATTGGATTTTATGTCTTTGCGAGGAGGCACAGTATGTGACGAGAGTCAAGTATTTAATTGGACCATCTACGTTTGTCGGTCATGGTTATAAATTCTCACACTTTCGCATAATTTCGGCAGAGAGAGAGGGAATGAGTTATTACGGCTCGAGTCCCTAAATTCAAAACGGCGAAGTTGGCTACAATTTCAATCTTAACCTAACCTTAACCAATTTCAATCTTAAGGTATGGACCTTCATTTTTAAGCATATTTTTGTGTTATTTTCGTCAAAAAACGAAAGCTGTGTTTTTTCTTAAAGTAAAATAGATTATGGGTTTTGATTAATATGGTTTTTTGCATATCTCATTTTGAAACTGAGTAAATATTTTATAAAATTTACTTTTTATATCACACGTTTATGAAAACAATATAATGGTTTTTAAAAGTATTCGGCAAACAACATCCGCATATGACAGTACTTCAAAATTAAATTAAATTTTTTAATTTATTCCACGAATTAACGGGAAAAATTACTTATTCTGTAGCATTACTCTTATGTAGGGTGACCAAACGTCCCGGAAAACCGGGTTTGTCCCGGTTTTTTACCATAACATAAAGTGTCTCGAAATAATTACGTGTTAAAATAGCTTACTTGGTAATACCTCTGAAATGGACAATGTGCTTCCTCATTTCGTAAGTTGTGTTAAAATAGTTTACTTGGTAATACCTCTGAAATGGACATTGTGCTTTCTCATTTCGTAAGTCGTGTTAAAATAGTTTACTTGGTAATACCTCTGAAATGGACTTTGTGCTTCCTCATTTTGTAAGTTGTTTTAAAATAGTTTACTTTGTAGTGTTAAAATAATCAAATTTCAGATTAAACCAATATGACCAACTATTTATATTCATTACAGTTTTTACTTCTATCGGCTGCTTCTTCTCCCCCGACTGCTTTTTTTCTATTATTACAAGTAATGTTTGTAAAACAATGATTGTATTGTTAATAATTATTTGACTAAAACAATCATTGTTACCAAAATTTAATTAAAACTACTGTTTTTTTATTATGTTTTACTTAAATAACTGTTAATAATAGAGAACATTTTAGCGCACAAATTCTCAGTTATGTAGACTGCCAAAACTTGATTACTGTTAAGTTCTTATGAAATATGAAAAAGGAGAACAACATGCATACAAAGAAAAATAATAATTGTATGTCTTAACCCTTACATTAGTAATTTATTCCATTATTGTAACATTACAGTGCAGCAAAGGGTACAAATAACGGCCAAGCACTGGTAGACGAAAATTATCATAATTCGGTTACTTTCTACCTAATTTTGAATAGGCAATACTTGGCACGATAATAAATTATGAAAATCGAATAAGTAATTATTGGCTTAAACTATAATATACAAACTTTTATTTGTTGTAATAGGCCTATATTCCGTCAACAAACTATTTTATGGAAAGTCACAGCCAATCTTCAATTAAATATTTAATTTAAATCAATTTCAGTTACCACCATGTACGACCTTTTAATATTTATGTTATTCTACTCATTTTTATTTCCATCGTACATTTGTTTGGAAATCAAACTACTTAAAATAAATGTAGTTTCAACACAAGGCTAACAGATTGTGATCATTGACTAGTCAAAGGTAAGATCTATCTTTAAAATGGGGTGTCTTGGTTTTATGTAAATACACTGCTTGAATGTAATTCTAACCCGATTGAGTTTTAACTTAAAAATGAACCACGTTCCCTGATTATTTATTTATCTCTATAAACAATACTACAACCATATCAAACACAATTGACCTCATTTGTCAAAATAGATTCAGAAGTTTAGGCTTTAGCTCCTTCAACGTTTGAGAAAAAAAATTAAAAATCTATAAAAGTTTAACTTTGCAACTAAAACTTCTTTGATTCAGCTAAACAATAATTAATTGTCATTTCCATTATATATTATACTTATAATATATTAGTACTAGCTGACCCGATCTGGCTTTGGACGGAGAGACAAATCAAAGTTAAATATAGGGATTTTAGTAACTTTGACACCCCCAAACTCCCCTAAAATTATGAATTTTTTGCAACCCTTTCTTACCGAGCACCTAGGGACCTAGAGGAAACTACATACCAAATTTAATTCCAATAAGTTTGGTGGTTTTTGAGATTTCTTGATGGGTCAGTGAGTGGTATTTTTGGATTATATAAATATACTCTGTGCCAACGGAAATTTGTGAGGCAGAATGTTGAGGCATTCATAGAAATAAATAAAATAATTATTTTGGTTTGAAGTAGTACAATTATTAAAAATGTAGAATCATATAAGTTTTTAAGGAATACCATTTTATAAAGCACAAATTAAAGCAGGAATTTATTCATTAATTAATTTTGAGCTTGACGAGTGAGAAAGAATCTTTTAAAAAAAATATTCACTTTGTTATTTCACTTTCTGTAGTTAGCTGTTGTTACGATAACCCTATTGGTTGTTGTACAAGACCATGCCCACTCTTGTAGAGGGGTATAAATATGTAGCTTAGTCCCAGGCTAAACTAGTTATAAGTTTTTAGTTGTAGCTCATTTATCAGTGAGGATGACGACTTTGTCGTCGAAACGCATTTGATCATTAAACGTATGTGTGTGAGAATAATTAGTGTATTGTTATTTTTGAAGCATTTTACTTTCTCACTTTAGAGAAAGTATAGTTTTGCAAAAAAAATCGATGTTGAAATTTTTGTGGAAATATCCGTTTTGGGAACCCTTGAGTCCAAAAAGTGGGTTTTACAAAATGTCTGCCTGTATGTATACAAAGCTAGAACGAAAACTACTCGATCGTTTTCAAACAAATTAGCACCAGACATGTCAAGTAGGCCTGTATAGATGCACGAAAAACGGGTTTGAATTTTTTTTTTTAAACTCCATTTTTGGCAAAAAAAACTCCAAAAAATAGTTATTATTTTTTTATAAAAAACGGCTATAACGATTTTGATAAAATTTGGCTTATTTGTAGCTTTTAATGTACCCTACTATATGCAAAAAAAAGCATCTTTCTAAAAATTCTCGTTTAGCTAATAATAATAATAATAACTGATTTTTTGGAGTTTTTGGCCATAAAGAGGGTTTTTTTCAAAAATTTTCAAAACCTTTTTTCGTTGCATCTATACAGGCCTAATTGACGTGTTTGTTGCAAATTTGTTCGAAATCGATCGAATAGTTTTTTCTCTAGATAATAATAATAATATGTATTAGTTAATCTCCTACTTTAATAAATCACCTCACCTAACCCACCTACAATTATCAAGTCACAGTGAATCTGTTTAGTAATTTAAATATGTTTGTGAGAAAGTATGTACCAGTTCCTGGTACCATTTATTTAATAATAATTTACTTTCACAAAAAAAAGAATATTTTCTGGAAAATGTTTTTTATCAAGTGCCAAGCCAACTATGACAACTACTGGTTAAGAGTAAACTTCCACCACTTAAACGTTTTTAGTGTCCCTCTTCAAACAGGACTGTATCGCCAGGATTAAAGCAATAAAATATCCCATACCTAAGCCTACATGAATGTTTACAATCCTGATTTAACGCGGCTAATAAACCCCGGTGATCCCTGTTCCCTGACTTTGTGGTCGCAGTAAAACATATCAAATAGTTCCCTTCACACACTATGCAGGGTCTAGGAAGGACAGCTATCGTAAGGAAATAGTAGACTGTAACGACTATCGTAGTAGATCGAATATCATTGCACCATGCGGGTCTAACAGGCGTTGAACTCTCTTATCTGGCATCATGACGTCACGGATAATAGAATAGGTTTAGCTATCTCATTGCTTACCGTATTGAACTGTAGGGTCGAATCAATATAAATATATAGTCACGAATAAGCACTGTCAGCATTTGCTGTTTGAAATACTTGTTGGTTTAATAAACAAGATACAAGTATACCACTGTTTTAAATGGGGGAGTAGTACGTCTTAAAATTTGAATGTATTTAGAAGGTTTTAATGTGAGTAAAAACTTTAAACGATTTTTGCATTCTAATATTTTCGTTCGTTTAAACTTCAGAAAAAAATCGACTACGCAGCTGGACCGCTGACGTGAGTTGAGCAAATTTCCAAAATTAAGTTTATATGAACATGTTTTAGGGTTTAAACCAACAACTTGGAAAGTAGGTCTACTCACGAAGGCGTTGAACAGCTGTCTGTGTGTACGCAATATATTAGTAGAATGTGTTCCCTCCTAGTGGCCTCGCGAGTTGGCACCACTTGGCTTCGAACCGGGTACTTTTATGGTATTTTACGTTTTGGTCGATTTTGGGGAAACCAAGCGAGCTATAAGGTCGCGTAAAAAACAGAATGTGCAGAATAACATCCTACCTATATTTATATTTTTAGAAAATACTCTAAAAAAAATTTCATTCTCGTAATAAAAATCTCACAAAATAGTTACTTCCGGTCAAAAAACGTACTTCCGGTTGTTGGCTTTTTTTGGCTAACGAACTAGTCCGATCGACATAGACAACCAACACTGTACCAAATTTGGACCAAATCGGACTTAAAATGCGGCCGCTAGAGTGCGAACACATATATGCATATATATATATGTATATGAATTTTAATGACACCCCAAAACGTGTTCTGGGGACCATGATCGGTGCTCATTTGCTACTCCCGACCTTGGGTCTCACCATAAGGGCCACTGCTCATTTTTCCTATGGGAATTCGCTAATAATTTTACTGAAAATAATTTGGAATTCACATAGAAAATAAAACATCTTCAATGGTTTTTCAGTAATATTTGTGCTTCGACAAAAACCTTTCCTTTGAGATTTATTATTGAAGAATGTCATCTCTTTCTTTTTAGATGTCCTCATAGAAAATCCAATGATTAGAAGACAGATGATTTTGCTGACCATTCTATCGCAACACTGCGACCAATGTCTTCCAGGGAAAATGCATTTAAATATTGACGTACCTATGACTAGCGAATCAATGGATATTGCAGTGCCTTAATTTTGTAAAGCGACGTCACAATACATGGAGGATATTTAGAACACTTATTAAATTATATTATAAGTTAATAACAATCAAAAATTATGTTTAGTAGATAATGCATGTTCTCTTAAGATAAATAGATTTGTTTTTTATATCAACTTAATAAAATCTGATAAACTGTGGAACATTATTTTATTTGCCATTACAATTCGTTAAACTACTAATCTTATTTATTTTAAAGGTAACATTTTTAACCAACCATTGATTTGAATATAGAACTCGTAGCTTTCTTGTATTTTCCCATTTTAAATATTATTTTTCTTGAGAGAAAAAAGTTTCCAGATGTGGCCAAAATATAAACAAAATGTATCCTTTTTATAACAAACAGGACGTGGAGGACATGGAACTCTACATATTTAGAAGTAACATGAGTAATTTACCAGCTATTGTAACCTATTGGGCCAACCTCATACTATGTACCACATTTGATAACAGAGAACCAGCTTCGACAACTAAGTGTTATATTTAATAAACTAATTAATTTCAATTTTACCCGATTTAACTAGACTGGGACATATGACAAACTAGTGGTCTAACTACAGTAGAGAGTTGATTACCCGGACGTCAATTAACCGAACAGTCAATCATCCGAACGATTGAACGGCCTACTAATTACAGTGTATTAAAAAAAGCCCCAGTGCGAAACGGAGAACAGAGCGCAAGCGTCTAAATATTAAATAAAGAAATAAAACTACTAAATATTTAAATTAGTAAACGTTTGTCGACACTAAAGATAATATTGTTATATACAGTTTTATAATTTTATTTCTCACAATATGCAATACGTGAAACATATTTAATCATACATGTACTTTTTATTACATTATCTTTAAAAAATAAAGCACTTTTTGAGATGTACAATATTGTTTTTCTTCTAGGTACAGAATACCTATACCCTATTTATATTCCTACATCAATTAGTTTTTCTAAGAATTGATTAGGGGTTTTAAATGGTAAATAATTTTCGTGTATGATTATCCGAATCACCCCCGGTCCCAAATAGTTCGGATAATCGACGCTCTACTGTAGTGTTTAAATCATGCAGAGTTTTCAGACATAATTAGGCCATAATTATTAATTTATGGTCTGAGCATGACACACAAAAGCCTACCGATTTAAGCCACGTGTAGACACAATTAGCCTGAAATTATAATAATTATTTAATTATTTGTATCTAAACTGATAAACGTTCTCTCATAAACGTCTAGATCAATCGACGCATAATTGTAAAAAATGTTCTATATGCAATATATTCATTTTTAAACAGATAGTGTATCTAATATGACTATCTACATAAATAGTTTCATCATACATTTGAGTTACAACCTCCCAGCCCTCACACTTTATCCCAGTAGGGGTTAAATCAAATTCGTTGAATTGTTAAGTAATTTACAAATTGAATGCAACAAATTTGTATGGGTAGTAGTTTTAACCAAATTAACTATTTCAATTAAAAGGTGAATTCGTAAGCCTAGAAACAATCATATTACAGTATCAAGCTGCTTTCCGCGTAGACATAGATGAGTCTTTACACATTTTCCCTCAGACACCACTCATTGAAAAGAAATACGAGTGTGACATGTATTCGACTCATATTTTTGTTATCATTAAACCTGCATATGGTAACTGAAGGTAGAAGTTATGGAAGGGAATGTCTGAGTTTGCAATACCAGATGAGCTAGTACGGCTTTCAAAAATATAAATGGATAAATCAAAAGGATATGTACACCATACGAAATACTGATAGTATTATTAACAAAAATACTGTATCTAAAAACTGCGATGTAGTCCTTCTAGAATATGTATATTTACAATGGAATTCTATAGAGTCCATCCATATTACTTTTTAACCTTTTTTTATCCTGTCACTAGCTTACCCGTCGCGCGTTGCTGCGATTTCTAGATAATTAACCATTCCATATTAAATTTTTGGAGGCCTTTTTCATTTTTATGGCACTCCATTTTTTAAATCATATATATTATGTAATAATTAAAAAGTAAAAAGTCGTTTTGCTTTCAAACATTTAATCTAGTGCCTGTTTTGTATACAATATTTTTTGTTTTTCCGTTTGGTGCATAAACAAATAGATTAGTTGGTTTTCCAACGAGAGAGCAAACCACATAAAGTTGTCCATGTGAGAAACATGGATTTGTTAAGTCTAATCCACACACTTGCAGTGATTGCCCTTGAGATTTGTTTACAGTTATTGCAAATGCGACACGGACTGGAAACTGTAAACGTTTGAATTCAAAATATATATCTGTAAGGGTCATTGGAATCCGTGGCAAGAGGACTTCTTCTCCCTTAAATTTGCCATTTAAAATTGACGCTTCTATTACATTGGTCATCAGTTTCTTTACTATAAGTCGTGTTCCATGACATAATCGTGGATTGTTGATATTTCTCAAAAGAATGATGAACACACCAATTTTTATTTTTAAAATGTGTGGTGGTACCCCTGGCATATCAAAAGATTGCTTGATTTAATTTTAAGGGTAGTTATCCCATTTCATCCCATTGACGGGTCTGCTGTAGTGGCGGTCATCTTGGATGTTTATCCCATAAGAGTAATGTTAAATTTCAAACCATTTATTTCGTTAACTTTTTATCATAAAATTGTTTGCAAGGTCTCATTTTAAGCACAGTCGTAATACGCATCCGTCTTGCAATTTACATTTTTTTTAATGCTTTTGATTTGTTATGTATATGACATTTTGTAAGTTCAAAGTTTGAATTTTTTCCTAACACAATAAAAAATTAATAATGAAAAATAATTTGCAAGCCAGATCCGAAATTTTATAAAGAATACTCACTTTTTTTTCAACACTCAATTACAAAAGATAGACTTATAAAATGGTTTGAAATGAGGCAATGTCAAAGCGTTCAGCTGCAAGAAATTGCACTGTTTAGATAGGGATACAGTGAGAAGCGGTTGCTTTTCCGGTTGCTTTCTCGTTTACTGGAGCAGACCCTTGTAATCAAATTGCAAAATGATTTTTATGCTACTTAATAATATACTACTCAAATTTAGATGTGTAGTGTGTAAACCTTTATGGATAATTCAGTAAACCTTGTGTTTGCTTTTACCTAATCTAAAAAAAAACTGGTATTTGTGAAGAATTAATTGTAAAAAATCTGATTCTAATAATTATCCCAATTGGTGTTTTGGTTCATTGTAGGCCTAAATTAAAATTATGTTCAGTTTTTGATCCAAATCAGCTGTTTTATATATAATAGGTATTCAACAAACGTTTGAATTAAAGTAAAATATAGTAAGCATTTTTCGTTGATTTTTGTTTCTGTTTGTTTTTAGTTTGTCAATGTAACCTCAAAAAGCTAATACTCTTCAAATTTGCTAAGTAATGTTGCTATGGTAATGAATGTAAGCAAACATGACGTGTCGCTATGATTTTTACGAACAGCTGTTTTTGTGCCTCTGATAAAATCTAAAGAAATCTTTCTTCCATAAGATTAACATTGAAACTTCGAAGTCCAGTGGGACACAGCCCTAATGTTATAGGACTTCGGTAAATGGCCTAAACTCTTCCCAGGGTTAACCTGTGTTACTATACAAAATTTCATAGCAATCGGATGGACGGTTTGGTAACGCAAAAAAGAACAAACAGAAGACAGATAGACATACATTGGATTTTATATATACAGATTATTTAAAAAGACAGTATTATAAGGTCTCTTAAAAAAAAACTTAAATTACTGGGATATCTGTCGAGGTGTTTGATGTGTGATGTGGTTATAATTTGTATAGTGTGTGCTCTTCAATACAGTACTTGATAAAGTCGTTCGTGCAATGTATGTTTAATACATTTATTTTGTTATTCGCCATTCCGACTACTGTTATAAATCAATATAATTTGAACAACTTACCGTCGTCAGTAGTCAAATTTGCCGTATGTACACGACGGCCGTTTCGGATATTCAGCCATTATCAAGTGGTTTGGAGGAAATCCTCCGTTGTCATGGAACACTTAACACTTAACAAATAACACAAAATTCGCAAACATTTAAATAATTTAAAAATCACATTTGTTAAAAAAAAACATGTTTGGTGGGCCCACTATTTTGCACTGAACTATTTATTATCTTAGAGAAATGTAGGAACTGGTTTGTGGTTAGGAAAAGTAAGAGAGGGGAACGGTATGTTTCTGCTATTATGGTATCATATAGTGAGTTTGATTCGAAATTTAATTTTTCGTTAAGTATTGTATCTGGATTAGTTTTGAACATTTTATATATCTCGTATTGTTCAAGTGCATTCATAAATTTTCCTTTTTTACAGTGGTGGAGTGTTTTCAAGTTGTCATCGATCGTTGTATATTTATGGTTGTTTAGTATTAGATGTTCGGTGTATTTCGATTCAACTTAGCATTTGTTTGGGTGTCGGGATATTTTCTTTGAACCTGTTTCTAAAGGATCTATCTGTTTGTCCAATGTATTTCATTGGGCAATCAGTGCAAGAGACGTAAATGCCCGTGCTGTCAAATTTATCACCTATCACTTTTTTTGAGTTAATAATACTCTGTAAATTGTTCTTGGTTTTGAACGGTGTGGAATACCCTTTTTTACGGAAAACGTTGCCTATATTGTATGCTAACTGTTTGTGATATTGTAAAACAATATACTGGTTTTCAGATTTAGTATTGGGTCTTGTAGATTTCTTCTCTTGTTTATTAAATATTTTGTCAATAATGGATGGTGAGTATCCATTACTAATGGCAATATATTTGATTGTGTTGAATTCTTCTTGAAAGTTTTCATGTGTCATAGGTATATTGCAAAGTCTGTGTATAAAACTATTGTAGGCTGCCATTTTATGGGAAGATGGATGGTTAGAGGTGGCGTGAATAGTATGGTTTGTGTGAGTGGGTTTCCTGTATGGTTTTTAAATTATGGTTGCCATTCAATATTGTTATGGTTAGATCTAGAAAATTAATTGAATTGTTGTTCTGTATTTCGGTTGTGAATTATAAATTATTTAAATGTTTTGTGAATTTTGTGTTTTGTGTTAAGTGTTAAGTGTTCCATGACAACTGAGGATTTCCTCCAAACCACTTGATAATGGCTTAATATCCGAAACCTCCGTCGTGTACATACGGCAAATTTTACTACTGACGACGGTAAGTTGTTCAAATTATATTGGTATGTTAATACTGGTGAGAACATCTAGATTAGATCAATACATACACCTGGCTTTGTAATAACATCTATAACCATCACGAGTATTAAAGAAACATTTTAAGTTTTGATAGTGGAGCAAGGATTCTGGCTCTGAATGTAAATTTAGCTAAAAGAAAGGTCCTAAAAGAAAGGATTACTTCGGGCCCCTGGAAGTAGAAGGAGTACCTCTGGGTGAAGTTTTTAAGAGGTGAAGCAGTTTAAATGATTTTGGTCATTATGACACATGACAAAAGAACTAAGTGCCGACTTATGACGGCGTGTGGTTGTTGCAAATCATTGTTCTATGAATCTACACTCTAGCATAAAACTATATTTAGACCTACTGTATTAATGTACGACAGTGAATCATGAGTGCTCTCTAAGAGAAGTGAAGAAACAATAACTCAAAAAACAATAACAATAGTGAAAGAAATTTCCATGGAAAATATGCAGGCAAGTTAAGGTAGAAATCTTTATATATTTAGAACAAATAAACAGCTGACGAGTTTACATCGAGAACTTGATTTAGTTGTAATGATAACGTAGTGGCGACTACATTGGCTTGAGAACGTGCACCATTTGCATGAAAGAAGAGGACCGAAAGCAGCTTGGTGTGGGAATCCTGGAGGAAGAAAGATGAAGCCAGACCTACGATTGAGGTGACTGGGTGATGTGGCGAGAAATCGGAGTCGATGGAGATCTATCGAAAAGGGACGGGAATGCTTTGGAGAGGCCGAAATGCTACAAGGACCGTAGCACCACGAAGGTAAATAAAGGCTCGACCGGAGTGAAAAAAATATTTCTGAATTGACCGCAGCTCTCCTTGTGGCAGAGCTGTACACTACTAGCATTGAATTTATGTGCGTTTCATTCTTAGGCTAGCACATATAGGGCAACTTCATAAAGGCGGAAATTAGAGAATTACAGAAGTAACCCTGACTATAAACTCGCATGAAATGCGATGACTTGAAATGCGCATGAGCGACAATGTATGTGAGTATGTGTTACTAAATACAGATTTCACTCGCATATTAAAAATTAACGGATATATTAGCCTATTTTTCTAGTATTCCAAGCAAGTTGATGAGATAACCACCAGAGTTCGGGCTAAACACTCGAGTAGGAACGCAAATTCGGTGCGTACATGCTTCCTTAACAAAGCTAATTTGTCCGTCATAGATTATCCAAATTTATTGAAATTCATTTTATTTGAAAGATAATTAAACTTTAAATGTAATGAGCTTTTAACAGTTTTGGTATTTGCATTATTGAATAAGGAGAAAATCGCATACTTTGATTTTGAGTTCAAAAAACAAATTTAGTTCAAAAAAAATTTTTAAAACAAAATTATTTCCATATTCAGACTGTTCCAGCTTTTAAAATGACATACCATTTAGAATAACTATCTGATCACTATTACTCCAGTAATCTTGTTACGCGTTTAACATAGCTCTTATGGAAGTTGAATTTCAAGATGGTAGCTGGGGCTGCAAGAAAAGTTCAAGTTTATCCGGAGCACCAATGACTCCAACGTTCTTAAAGATTTTATTTTAATATATGATACTAGCTGCCCGATCCGGCTTTGCACGGATAGACAAATCAAATTTAAATGTATATTAAGAAAAAATATATTATATCAATGAATATATTACACTATGTATTTCTTATGGGGATTTGTAGTAGCTTTGACCCCCCCGAACCCCCTTAAATATTCAGAATTTTTTTTATAACCTTTCTTAGCGAGTACCAAGGGCCCTAGAGGAAGTTACCTACCAAATTTCATTCCAATCCGTTGGGTGGTTTTTTTTTTAGTAACGTTGACCCCCCAAACTCTATCTAAAATTTCGAATTGTTTTTATAACCTTTCTTAACGAGCACCTACGGCCCTAGAGGAAGCTACATACCAAATTTCATTCCAATCCGTTTGGTAGTTTTGGAGAGATCGTGATATAGTAACTTTGACCCCCCCCCAAACCCCCCTTATATTTTGAATTTTGTAAACCCCTTCTTAGTGAGCACCTATAGCCCTAGAGGAAGCTACATACCAAATTTCGTTAAAATCCGTTCAGTAGTTTTTGAAATTTCGTGATGAGTCAGTGAGTGAGTGAGTGAGTGGTATTTGGCTTATATCTATCTATATAAAAGCGAAATGGCACTCATTCATTCATCAGCTGAACTAATAATCTACTGAACCAAATGAGTTCAAATTTGGCATGCATGTTCAGTTGGACCTTTAGACGCGCACTAAGAACGGATTTTGAAAACATCCCAAAGATACGCCCAATATTCGCGTTTTTCTAGCGATTTTTTGCGTTTTCTCGGCTTTTTCGAGAACTAATTTGGCAGAAAATGTTGAAATTTGGTACTTGGGTTCGTTTAACGCCTAAAAGTAGTCTGTTAAAAAATGTTTGAGATTCTCCCAAAATTACGCCAGAAATAGGCGTTTTTGCATTTTCCCTTGCGTTTTCAATGCGTTTTTGATCATCCTCAAATTACGCCCGAACGGATTGGAATGAAATTTGGTATGTAGCTTCCTCTAGGGCCTTAGGCGCTCTCTAAGAACGGGTATGAAAAATTTGAACTCATTTGGTTCAGTAGATTTTTAGTTCTGCTGATGATGAATGAATGAGTGCCATTTCACTTTTATATAGATAGATATATAGATTAATATATACGAACACAATAGTGGCGAAAATGTGTATAATTTTTGTAATAAACCTCAACATGATTATTATTATCTTACTATTTGGGTCCTTTTTTGCCAAAATAAAAATATAAAAGTTTTGTATAGAGATCACATTAACCTCCCAGCCCCCGAATATTAATATAGAGATCTATTGTTACACTAATACATAATAACATCAAACAAAGAAGTTTACACAAATAGTAAAAATTATTTTCTTTAAATCATCTTTTTATTTCCTCGTGTATGATTATATTGACATTGAACTATTGAAAACCTTTGGAGGTAATTTTGGTGTATGTAATAAATAGATGTGTTTTCCATATTGATTAACACGTTCCGATATAAGTCGATAAGTACAAAAGACCCAGAATGCTGAAATTTTAGGGAAATTTTTTGGCAATAATTATCTTCAATGCAATCTATTTTGAAGAATTTTAAATAAATAGTTATATATGTAAAATATTTTATACAAATAAATAATTTGTATTTCAAAAATATATACACCCTAGTAATAATTTTTTATATGTCCTCTTGTCATTCAGTACATGTGTATTTATAATGATAATTTAAGATTTTGGAATCAAATATTAAACTTAATTGTTTTAATTTTACATACGTAGAATTTTTAATAGTTTAAAAATGCACCTTTGTTACTTTCTCGCCATACTATAGTATAGAGAAAGTATAGTGACAGCAAAAAAAAATCGATTTTAATATTTTTGTGGAAATATCCGTTTTGGGACCCCTTGAGTCCAAAAAAGTGTTTTTTACAAAATGTCTGTCTATATGTCTGTCTGAATGTCTGTATGTATACAAAGCTAGAGAGAAAACTATTCGATCGATTTCGAACAAATTTGCACCAGACATGTCAATTAGGCCTCTATAGATGGACGAAAAAATTTTTAAACAATTTTAGAAAAACTACCCTCTTTTTGGTCAAAAAACACAAAAAAATCTGTTATTATTTTTTTATTAAAAAAAACGGCTCTAACGATTTCGATAAAACTTAGCTTATTTGTAGCCCTTAATGTACCCTACCATATTCAAAAAACCGCATATTTCTAAAAATTCTCGTTTAGATAATAATAATAACAACTGACTGTTGGGTGTTTTTTGGCCGAAAAGGGGTTTTTTTCAAAATGTTTCAAAACGTTATTTCGTGCGTCTATACAGGCCTAATTGACTTGTTTGGTGCAAATTCGTTCGAAATCGATCGAATAGTTTTCTCTCTAGCTAATAATAATAATATGTATTAATTAATCTCCTACTATAATATCACCTCTCCTACCCTTCCTACAATTATGAAGTCGATGTGAATCTGTTTAATAATTTAAATATGTTTGTGAGGAAGTATGTGCCAGTTCCTGGTACCGTTTTTTTTTTTTTTTTTTTGTTATGTTTGATAGTATCAATATAAATAATTGAAACAAAGAATTAATGCATATACAAGAATTCAGTATGTGTCCTAGACGTTAATCCCATTTAGGAGACCTGTATTGTAAGATTTTTTATTCAACCTTAGCAAATATAATTATAATGTTATAGGACAAACTTTGGTATTCGTACAACTGATCGTCTGAGAAAGTTTATTTCTTCCGTCCAGGATCGGAACATTCAGCGCGTGCGTCAGACAAGATGAAATATCGGTAACGTTAAGATGGGTCTCAGTTGACATGTGTCAAAGTAGCTTAGCATGCAAACATGCGATGTGGTTAAGTCATGCGAGTGCACTAGCATTGATCTCCATCGATAAAGCCTTAGGCTGACTGAATGAACATGCTAGTTGAATATGAGAAAGTAGCTGACGATCGCTACAATGTAAGCCCGGTAAAAAACTAAAACAAAATTTGAATATTTTATCAAAATATAAACATTTTTTTAATGATAGGCTTTGGCCCTAAGAGAACCAAGAAAATACTCCTCCACCAAACTTTATTTTTGTCCACAAAAAGTATAACGGCGAAAATGAGGAGCATATTTGTAATATAAATCAACATGACCCTATTTCTAATAACTTTAGAATTCAGCAAACATATTTACTATTAAAATATTATTTATTTTGTTTGTCCCCATTCCGACTATAGTCCTGTCCCCAGAGTCAAAAAAAGGCCTTGAGGTGGTCGCTATATATAGTAATTATCTATATCTATATATATAAAAGCGAAATGCCACTCACTCACTCATCACGATTTCTCAAAAACTACCAAACGGATTGGAATGAAATTTGGTATGTAGCTTCCTCTAGGCCCATAAGTGTTCACTAAAAAATGGTCTTAAAAACTTGGAAATTATAGGGGTTTGGAGGGGTAAAAATGACTAAATCACGATTTCTCCAAAATTACCGAACAGATTGGAATGAAATTTGGTATGTAGCTTCCTCTAGGTCCATAGGCGTTCGCTAAGAAAGGGTTTAAAAAAATTCGAAATTTTAGGGGGTTTTGAGGGGATCAAAGTTATTAAATCACGATTTCTTCAAAACTACCAAATGGATTGGAATGACATTTGGTATGTAGCTTCTTCTAGGGCCATAAGTGTTCACTAAAAAAGATTTGTAAAAAAATTGAAAATTTTAGGGGGGTTTGGGGGATAAAAATTACTAAATCACGATTTCTCCAAAATACCGAACAGGTTGGAATGAAATTTGGTATGTAGCTTCCTCAGGGCCATAGGTGCTCACTAAGAAAGGGTATGAAACATTTCGAAATTTTAGGAGAGGTTTAAAGGATCAAAGTTACTAAAATCATAATTTCAGATCTTTTATTATTAGGACAATAGTGTTTTTATTATTTAATATCTATATATATATATAAAAGCGAAATACCACTCAATGACTGAACGCTTAAAAAGAATACAATTACGTTAAAAAGACTGAAAATACCAACCAACACGGGCAACGCCGTACGGGTCAGCTAGTATATATATAAAAGCCAAATCAACTGACTCACTAATCACGATTTCTCAAAAACTACTAAACAGATTGGAATGAAATTTGGTATGTAGCTTCCTCTAGGGTCATAGGTGCTCACTAAGAAAGGTTTTTTAAAAAAATTCGAAATTTTAGGGGGGGTTTGGGTAGGTCAAAGTTACTAAAAAACGATTTCTCTAAAACTACTGAACGGATTGGAATGAAATTTATTATGTAGCTTCCTCTAGGGTCGTAGGTGCTGATATAAATAGGGCTTCAAATTTTTTTAATCTTAGGGAAAGTTTGGGGGTCCTAGTTGTATTTTTTTCAAAATAAACAAAAGATTTGTAATTTAGTTCCAAATAGAATTGTGTAAAAATATAAATAAATTTCAATTTTTGTTTTTAATACCAGTAGTTTTTATGTTCCAAGTCTTGTAGACTTCTAACAAAATCAAGCCTATTTTGAACAGTAATTTATTAGGAACATATGTTTTACCCAAAAATGAAATATTATAACTAATTGTAGAGAATACATCATAGAATTGAACCGATTTCTTCCAATTCTTATTTCATAAAATCTTAATTCACTTTGTATTACTTCTTTCACTAAATTATATCAAACAAACAAAACTCTCAATGGCATAATCTATGTATTTCCTGTCTGGCAAGACTGTGGGAAATACAACTACGATTGCAACTATTTTTGGTTTTTTGAGCGTATCAAACTTGAAAATGATCAGAATATAGAATGTATGGTACTTTCTGAATTTAGAATTAAATTCTCTACAACCTCCAATCTTGACGATTTTCGATCAGAATCAGAGCAGTTTTCCCGAAGATATGAGTGCTTGAAAACTAGTGTACTTTAATTTTGACCCAAGAATTAAAAAATTACCGATTTTCAACTCGCCATTCCGACCATACTACTGAACTGAATTTTAAGTTTGGGAAGTCATTCGACGCAGAATTTAATCTTCTTTCAGAAGCAATAGAACCGTACTTTCTATATGATGCGTAGTTTATTATAAGAGGAACACTGGAAAAAGTGCGATAATTTCGTAGTTTTTTGTAATTTTCTCAGATAACCTTAAGGAAATTTTGGTGTCAAACATCAGATTCGTGTTCAGCACCCTCGAAAACGTAAAAATCAAGTGAGAAAAAAACTTCAATAAAACTTTCCACCTCAAAACCCCTGGGGACTGGACTACTACTGTTAAAAATAATACTAAAATCGACTACTGACAATGTAAGGTGTTTAATATTATATTAAATAAAAATATTGTTTTTATTCAGCCAAACTTTGAATTTACCTTTTCATGTATTATGCGCAAGACGTATTAGCCTATATTTTACAAAGAAACATATCCTTATATAAATATAAATTATGTTCTATAAAAGGCACAAAAACCTGCACATCATTTACAAAAGTACCCAAAACAGTGTCAAATATGCCTCACCATCCTAATCCTAGACTAATTACCTTTTAAACATTGTAAAATCGCCCTACAATCTTTAAGGCGTTTTAATTTAAAACTAGGGGAAACCCCTGCGTGCTCCACACGCCAACCCCGTTGGAACCTTCTATACACATAATCATGTTATGTTTTCTTTATTGACCGAGCGTAAGCGAGGTTTCCGTTTGACCGTTCGGCATTTCGTCTGTGTGTCTGTCTCACGATTATGGCCAAACGCCTTGACCGATTTTTATGATTTTTTTGCTTGAATGTTCCTTATTCCTAGGTCAAGCCATGTATATATACGGTTTTTTCCCATTTTTCAATTTTAACCCCTTAAATAAAATAAAAATGGCGGCCGGACCGTTTCTCTCAGTGTAAGCTTTTTTTTCCAAAGCCAGTTTGTGGCTTAACTGTAAGTCGAATTTAAAAACTAATAGCATTTTATAGCAAATTCTTGATTTTTTCCGTATCTCTAACGGTAAACTCACAAAATAGCCGTAAACTTCGAATTTGTTAAAAATCGAACAAGTTTTTGTATTTCAACCATGTTTTTATACGTTTATTCTAAACCAATTCAAAAGTGTTCCATAGCTTTTTTGTAGATAAAGGTTTAAAGAGCATATATATGCCAGTAACAAATATTTAAGTAAAATTAAGAAAGTTATTAGCTCAAGAAACAATCACGTTCAGTAACGAAAGGAAAATGTTTAACTTTAGGCCTACATAAAAAGTAGTAAAAATTATTGTAATTTTTTTCATAAATGTAAAAAAGTTTCGTAATTTAGTTCTAAATAGAATTGTATACAAATATTTATCAATTTCAAATTTCTTATTTAGAAAACACTTGTTTTTATGTTCCTACTACAAGACTGCTAACAAAACTAGGCCTGTTTTGAATAGTAATTTAGGAATACTATAAATATCCTTTGCCCAAAAATGACATATTATTATAAGAGAGTTTAGAGAATAAATCAAAGAGTTGAACTGTATATTTGTAAATTATTATTCCAAAAAGTATTTGACTTAGCTTTACTTGAAATACAAAATGAGGAGAAAAAAATAAACCCTGGGCGATAAAGGACATACAAAAAGTGACCATTAGACAGCGTGGGAAGTGTTGCTACATGGGTTTCGATCACTATCACGACGCTTTAACATATTTTGTTTTCATTATTTATAATATTGGAATATGATATTGAACTGTAAATACATTGTTAAGCTTTAGTTATTTAAGTACGTAAATATTTAATTCTATGTTTCCCTCAATAACGAGATATATTTAGCTACCTTACGCATCATTAACCTAAATAAAACACAATGCCCCCTAAAAGAAAATCTTTAGCAGTTAAAGCTCAAGAAAAGAAAAAAAAACGAGAACTACATAGAAACCCCGGAATCGTAAGAATTGCAAAATAATGTTTAATTGGCTAAACCTTGTGCTTACTTCCTTACTGGCACAATATTTTTAACCTAAGCTCAAAACCACATTTGTTATTTCAACGAGCGAGGTCTACTGTTCTCAGAACTACTAGTAATAAAGGTGTAGGATTAATGATAACCCCAAAGCTAAGATGGTAAATAATGTTAAATATTAAAATGAAATTATTTCGTATATTTTATAACAGCAGTTATAATAATGGTTAAAAGAACCAGCAAGGGTCAGGTCTACACTTTAAAACCCTAACCTAAAAGCTAGAAATACAAAAATAATTGCTTTAAAATTTGAAATCAGCTGTTAATGGAAATATCGGAGCAAATAGCTGTTTTATTAAATTTTATTGGTTACTATGGTAATAAATGTAAATACATGTGTTAGTTTATCAATCTAAGCCTAACCTAAGAATTTTTTCCTAATAAATTTACAAATATTAAAATAAAAAAGTTTTTATCGAAATGAATTATAGCCTGTGTTACTCAAGGATAGTGTAGCTTTTTATTAGTAAAACTATTTTTTCAATCGGTTCAGTAGTACCAGAGTTTATTCCTTACATACACACAAACAAAAAAAAACTTTACCTCTTTATAATGTTAGTATATAGATGTATTAATGTTTTACTTCGAGACATTCGAAATCATCATTGAGTTCAGTTTATATGTTAAAACTAACAGCTGATACAATGTCGGCCATTTTATTAATTATCTATGTAATTATTTTGTTAAGCCTATGGACACAGTCAGCTGTTTAGGTATTCATATTTATTCGTTGCAACAGAAACTACATTTTTATTATTAAGTAAAATACATTTTATAAAAACGATTGAGTCTACTTACTCAGAAAAGTGTAAAGTAGCCCTTAGTGAAATATTGTTTTCCAAACAGAATCAGTAATGTATGAGAACATCCAGTATAAAATGTACGTCTTTATGATATAAATAACAACGCTATCATAAACAGTCGTTTTATTACAATACAAAAATCTTGTATAACCAAAGAGGGAGGTTCAAAGGACGTGACGTTTTCTACTAAATATGGTAGCAATTTACGGAGGGTGTACAATAGGACGTCGTATATATACACTATTTTATGGGAGCACTGCAGTAATGTTTTTTTAGATTAAAGCATAACTTCGCGGGAATATTAAGCTAACAAAGAACATTACAATAATAATGGCTTTATGTCTTGTGGTACTAAACAAATTGGACTGGAGTCAAATAAAATACGGATCATGTGAATGGAAGCGTTACAATGTGTTTATTAATTTTTTTTTGTTTTATTTAAAATCTGTAAATGAAAAAGAAGGGCTGACTAGCTGATGTATAATCATCGAACAGCCAAAAATATGATAGGTAGAAACTTAAAATTCATACCACCATGTAGAAGCGCGCTGAGAAAAGATTTTGCAAAGTAATGATTTTAAGGGTTGAAAATGGTCAAAATACGGGGGTTCATTACCAGCTCTATAACAGATAAATCAGCTGAGTTGAATCAAAAGCTTGGCAGCACAATTCTTGATGTGGCCTACACTACGTTTTCTGAATGCACTTACATTTATTGCCATAGCAATCAACTTAATTTAAAAACCAATTACTTATGTTTGACCACAAATAACAGTTTTTTTTATGTTGACAAAATAAAAACAAACACAAAGAAAAAATTAACAGAAACCTACTGTATTACAAATCAAACATCTGCTGCTTCGTATTGCAAATGAAACATCCGATTTGGATCATAAACTTAACACAATTTTAGGTTAAGCCTATACTGAACCAACACATGTTTTTTTTAAAGCATTTAGATGTTTCCCGTATCAACCAAATTGGTAAATTTATAATCAGGTAACTCTTCTTCACAACCAGCTGTTTTTAGGTCAGCAATTACAATCCTAAAAATAAAGCAGATTTTTGTCATAAATTATTCAAATTTATTGAAATTACTTTTATTTATTTGAAAGGTAATTAAACATCTAATGTTGTGAGCTTTTGAAATTTGTTTATATTTGCATTGTTAAATATTTAAAAAAATCGTAAACTTTGATTTTGATTTAAATAAAAACAAACAAATTTGGTTAAATACTAATTTAAAAAACTAAACGATATTCACATTCGGACTGTCCTAACATTCTGATCATTATTACTCCAGTAAAAATCTTGTAACCCGTTTAACATTGATCTTATGGGAGTTGAAATTCAAGAAGGTGTGTGTCTATAGCTTTCCAAACTTATACAATTATTATTGCCAAACAGTTATTTTTACGGCGATAAACAATTTCACTTTTTAACTAATTTTCTCAATTTAACTGTTTATTATAAACTTTCCAAAAAATGTATACTACAATTTGAAATAAAATTTAATCAAAATGGTTATTTAGACAAAAAACAAATCATGCTCGTAGTTGTTAGACAATCAATAATGTAATTACGTAGATTAATTACTATTTTCTACGGGAGTTACGCTAACACTGCCAACTTGATAGAGCTCTGAACACGAAGTTTTTATATTAAACCAAACTATTGTTTCCCCTTAATTTATAGCAGACATTCTAAAACTCGTCAGTTAGTTTCAAAAGGGATTTAAGTCGTAATTTCAAAGTTTTAAACTGTTTTTGATTTCCCCCGCGAACCCTTGTACACGGGCCAATTAAAGTTAATCCCATAAATAGTTCCAGTAAGTAGGTTAAAGTCTGGACATAGGGGTGGGATTTTAATTCAATCAATTTTAGTTGGTAATTAAAGTGGTGATTATGTCTGGGAGGTTGGAAATAAAGGTGCAGGTGTATAACAATGAAAATATATTATGTATTCCTGTACTATACCGGGTGGTACAGACATAAAAATCCTAAAATAACCAACTAAAATAACTCATAGTGCCCCAAAGGTATATTTTGTGAATTTAGGGGGGGGGGGGGGGGTTCTGAAGAAATTTTATTGTAAGCAGAGGTCGGGAGTTACATAATTCTAATAATATTAACATAAAAATAATATGTATTCCTTCTTGAATACAAAATAAAAAAGAAATTTAAAAAAAAATTAGACTGATTCATTGTCCTTAAATTATCTGAGGTGTGGCCATTTTTAAGATATAAAATCAAGACTGTTGTTTTGGAAAGGTGGTGAAATTATTGTTTTAAACTAGATATGAATGCTTTGTAAAATGATTAAGACCAGAACAAATACATATAAAGAAGTAATTATTCCTATTTGATGCACTATTTATGTATTTATGTGTATCCCTCATGGTTGTAAAATCTGGGGGTTGTACTGAAAAAAAAAAAAAAAAAAAAAAAAAAAAAAAAAAACCCATACAAGCCATACAAAAAAAAATGAAATTACAAATCCTTCCTGAATGTTGAACGTTTAGGGTTGTAAAATTAAATAAATGTGAACAAAAAAGTTGAAACTAATTTTCAAATTGTTTACTTTTTAAATATCTTTAAAATGATGTAATTTTCAACCTACGTGTAAATTTTAGGAACTCACTTTCCCAAAATGTTGGGATCTCAACTTTTCAAAATATTAGAATTCACCGTCCCAAAATGTTAAGACCGCAACTTCCCAAAATATTAGGACCTCACCTTCTCAAACGTTTAGGACCTCATCTTCCCAAAATTTGATGACACTGTGCAAAAGAATTACTTGTTCGATTCTTTAGCTACGGAATTGTGGGATTTCATTTGAAACCAGATAGCTAAACAGAGAAGTTTTTTCAGTAAACATGACGATGGATGTCCTGTTTTTGTTTTGTGTTTTTTAGTACAACCCAAAGATTTAACAACGATGTAAGATACACATAAATAGTGCATCAAATAGGGAATTACTTCTTTATATTTGTTCTGGTCTTAGTAATTTTATAAAGCATTTATATCTAATTCAAAACATAATTTTACTACCTTTCCAAAACAACTGACTTTATTTTACTGAACAAAAAACTTTCTTATTTTATGAAGAAAAAGTGCTAGTTTGGCTTTTATGTGTAAATTTAAAACTATAACAAAATACGTACAATATACGCTTGTCCTCTGTGGATCAAAAAAACTTATTTTCATGACTTTCTGGGTTTTCATATCTTAAAAGACAACGGAGCTTTGTAGGATCATACATTAGTGTGTCTGTCAGAGACACATTTTTCATGAGCGAACAATATCACAATATATTTAGTAATGTAGTAAAGCATAGTGACCTGCATGATGTGTTCCAGTAATGATAAATCAAAAAATAATTATTTTACAATACATTTTGGGAAGGGCAAAGCAATTATGATACTAAAACAATCATTTGTTTTAATGCTGTCGTGTGACGTTCCTTTTAAAAGGCTTAATTTCAGGAAAAAAAACACTGCTTATATTTTATCCTATACTAGCTGACTCGTGCGAATAAATCGCAAGTTAGGAGTAGGCCTAGTTTCCTGATTTAATAGATTGATTTAATTGAGTAAATTTCGTTTAATTTGAACAATTGAGTCCCATATAAAAAGTAAAAAACACATCTGAAAAGACAATTTCCATAACCAATTATACGTTTCACCTCCATAACTATTGAACTATAAACAGAAAAACATAATTAAGCAACAGCAAAATTAAACATAACCTACTTCAATAAAGTAAATTACAACATAAACAAACCATGTTATGGTAATAAAACATGTGCGGTTATAATCATCTGATATTTGTTATTATATATGTCCAATAGAACTCCAGATGATTATGAAACATATTGTACTGTTATAATCAGCTGTTATGTGCTATTATATTCAGTTGATTAATGAATAGAACATATTATAAATTCCATTTTTAAATTATTAAATGAAGGAATGAAACAAATGAAGGAAGACAAATGGGCAAATATAGAGTTAATTACCTTTTATTTAACATAAACCGCATGTTAATCGGTTCAATAGAACTCCAGATATCACTCGGAATAGGCTTAAAATGTAACCCCATGTTAAATTGCTATAAGAGATTTTAATTTCCGTTTTTAGAAAATTTAGTGGGGTTATAACTGAAATCCAAGCAAAATGGGCAAATATACAAACAATTGCCTTTAATTTGTTACCAATTGCGTGTGTATCGGTCCAGTAAAACCCGAGATCTCACTCGGATTACAAAAAATCTTTTGAAATTAATATATGGATAGTTTCCAATATACCAAAAAATTCTAAAATCCATTACTTCAGAAAGTACTTTTATTGTGTATAAGTGAATTTAGTAGTTTTACAGATGGACTACCAATAAATTTTACAGACAAGTAGATCGTTTAAACAATGTGTTCCATTCATTCGGCGTAGTTCAAAACTACATACTGTGTTTAAAAACCGTCAACCATTTCTCTAGTGCCCACCAACCAATCCATATTTTATTTCCAACAACGTTGGTTATCGCTATTGGTTAGATGGTTTGTTTATTCAAATGTGTTACGTATTGTATTTTAGAAAAGAAATATATCTTAAATTTGTTTATAAGTGTTTACGAGCCTTCCCGAATAATATTAATCCTCATATACGAGTAAAAACAAATCTTTTCTGAATTTTCACCGCTCCCTTAAACCTGGTTGTCTTTAATTTTTAACCAACCCAATCTAATTACCAAACAACCAACACCCGTTAGTTGAACGCGTTTTATACAAAACTAATTTTCTTCAACGTCACACAAAAACCTCATAAACTTGTGGAACGATTTCTATCTATCGAGGCATCCCACCGCAAGATTGGATTTGCCGGATAATTGAGTAGCTTCTGTTGCCAAGTCAGCAGCATGTCTCCGGTCCTTTGATTGAATCTAATACTTGCAAATCAAGTTACGATAATCAGCATTATGCTGAGGAACTTGGCTTGGCGAGGCGATGCGATGAATCGAACGGAATTAGATGAGCATTGTTCGGCGAGGTGGTGAGCTCTTCGTTTTACTATCGGCGGGTAAGGAGAATTCTTGAATTTATTTCGAGGGTGATATACAAAATGATAGGTTTCATCTGGAAAAGTTTAATATGTATTAATATATACTTTTTGTAATTTCTTGTAATTTATGTACTTCTCAAAAGTTATTTCTACAGTATTTCACTAGTGTAATAGTTCGTTGTATATAATAAAACTACTGTAACCAGAATTAAAGTTTGCTTCACCCTAGAACACTAATGTGGTTATAGCCAAACGTCGTCAAACTAAACCTTCGTCTGCCAGACTACTGTGTAAAGGGGGTAATAAACCAAACTAAAAATATTAAACAATTATTTTTACTCTCATAACTTTGAATAAGGCGTCATTATAAACACTTGCAATACGTTTTACATAACTTTTACTCTGTATCATCGTCACAGGAACACTTTGTTTGGTTCTCCCCGCAAATTGCTCCCGAGCCCTTCTCACAGAAGAAGCGGGTCATTCTTCTGTGAGAAGGGCTCGGTGGCAAAATGGATGTAATTTTTAAAAACTAACTTTACTAATTTTTTGTTAATAAACTTCCATTGTAACTACACGTTTTGCACTTTATTTCAATCCAATACCTTTAAAATTGACAATTTGACAAGTATTTTAAAACCACCCGATCCATCTGCGCCACCCAGTATTTGCTGAAGGGTAGAACGTGCATATCTTGCGATCCTGTTGTTGTCTTACATCCAATACAACTCTTTTACATTGTTCAGGAACATAGACCAATTCTGCACCAGTATCATACCAGTAACTATACTAACGTAAATACTACTGTTTAGTCTGCCAGACTACGCGAACCTAAAAACTAGTAAAAAACATGCACGTACGGACTTACTATACTGACCATATAATCAGCTAGTGCTCAAACGAAGGTACACGGAGTGGTGGGACGTTCGGTGGAGAGGAAGTAGGGAAAGTAGAAAAATCGATCGTTCACAGTAGTCTGTCAGACTAAAGGTTAGTGTTCTAGGGTTAACAGTGTTTTATGTAAGTAAGCAGTTGCAGCCACTTTTAATTTTGTTAGGTTGTTTTTAATATACGGAAGCTACCAAAAACAAGTTTATGTGTGTTCATCGTTTGTATGAAAGAAAACAACTGTAGCATGCCTCTTTTATAATTTGATTATAAATTATAGTTGATTTTAAAATAAGAAAGCAGCTGTTAAACTTTTTTTTAAGTTTTTGATATAAGAAAGTAAAAAAAAAAGTCAAAAACCCCTGGCCTGGAAGTCAATTAAAAGTTTCTTCTTTGATTTTAAAGAAATAAAGCTGCTGTAATAGTACATTATTTACAAGCCCGTTAAATAGAGGTTTTTCGTGCGACAGTTCCAGCGCTAGGCGCTGCCGATTGAGGAGTTTTCATGCAAGCAAAGGAATATCCTACTGAGCGAGTTACGTAGCCTACGATCAGTGGCGGTCCCAGAGGACCCCACTGAATCTTAAATAATTAATGTTTTTAATAAGCCGTTTTGTATTAAATAAGTTTTCATAGATAAATAATTATTCTATAATTATGGGGAGCTATAATTATATTCGCAAATCGAATACAATTTGGGAGAGGAACGACTTGTGGGTCTAGCTCTATTAAATATTCATAGAGACATAGATGTGGATGTGAATGCCATGATTAACAGGTTTGCTAATAGCTCAAAGACGAGGTTGGAATTTGTCTTGTAATTCATATGAATAGTATTTCCTATTACATATTAAACCATTGATAAAATGTGTATTGTTTCAGTTTCTATTCATTTATACCTGAAATGGGTCAATTAAAAACTTGACAAGTATTTAGATGTTGCTTAAAGCTAAAGCTTATATTTTAGGTTAGGAGTTCGTTGACCTGTAGTTAGATACTATAAATTACTAAATTTGCACTAGCTATAAATTCCCC
>JAGFPH010001483.1:214525-232262 GCA_018207615.1 Philaenus spumarius
TTATTTTATTTTGGTAATTGCAGTTTTATTAAAATATGTAACATTAATATGTAGTTTAGTAAATATCTGTTTTTATACTTACTATTATTTGTATCATTACTGTATTATTAAGTAAAATAACCGTTTTAGTTATTTTATTAGCCGCCGAAAGTGTTGACCTCTAATTTGCAAATAATACTCGATTAAGAACACAAATTTTTCTCGTACCTGCTTCCACAATAAATACATTTTTTTCGTCATAAATTATCCAAATTTATTGAAGTTACTTTTATTTGAGATGTAATTATTAAACTTCGAATGTCGTGACCTTTGTTAATTTTTTATATTTTCATTATTGAATAAGAAAAAAATCGCGAACTTTGATTTTGAGGATCAAGAAAACATTTAGTTAAAAACAAATTTAAAAAACTAAGTGATCTCCACATTCGTACTGTCTTAACCTTTAAAATTATAAATTCAGAAAATTTTTTTGATCATTATTACTCCAATAATCTTGATTCGCGTTTAGCATTGTTCTTATGGGAGTTGAAATTCAAGATGGTGGCTGGCTTTGCAGAGCCTTAATGTAAATAAAACATGTTAAAATTGTTTTCCCCCCTTGTTCGGACTATCCAACTAAAATAATTATTTAAATAATGTTTGGTTTTCACGCTTTAAACCCAATACATTCCAAGTTTGTTCCATTTGATAAAGTACTAAAAAAAAATAAAAAAACATGTTGTAATGCTCTCGCGAGGAAAGGCTTTGTGTAAGGTAAAAACACTTTCTTCAAACACATTTTGTTTTCAAACACTTTCCAAAAATCTCTGTATATCATCAGTGTTTTGAGTACATGGTGTGTTTTTGTTAGTAATATAATTTCGTAAACATTCGGACGTTACGAAACCAATCAACACGCAGTTTAAGAAGACAAAATAGGTTACGCTGAGCTAGTACTTAAATGGTAATAACTCTTAGCGGGACCCTTACAAGACAGAAATACCTCCACGAAGCGTGTCGCGTTTGCAAACAATCGCATCCAAGTGTGAACGCATTCTTCTCAGCTGTTGTTTAGAATGCCGACAATGTTCGGTTTTTACATAACCATTTATAGAGTGAATAAAGTGCCATCGACTATCGACGTAATGTTCTCGGCACGGTATGGTAAGTCCATTGTAGTCCACGGCTATTATGGAGTATGGTGCTAGTTGCCGGTACAAATATGCTTTGGAAGTTTTGTACGGTACAAGGTGGTAGAGAAACCGGCAACACGTTTTAGGCCAGTCGGTAAAGGTCAATTTAGACCAAAAGTACCAGTAATTTGCAACGCGGCTGATTTTTTTTTTATAAGTACATTAAAGTATGTAGATTAACATAAAAAAATGTTTACCAGTCTATCGATTTCCCAAAGTCGAAAAAAATCGATTATCATTTTTTTTTCGATTATCCTTAATATTTCGAGCTGGGATGAAGATAGAGGAAAGTAAAAAATATCACCGTGTAGTGGAGGTATTTTGCAACAAAAAAGGTCATATGTATTTATTTCGTCCGAGCAATGGTTTGTCTGGAAAAAATTCGATAATGCAGGTATGTATTTTGCAGCAGGGGAAATCACTAAAAGGGGACATCTTATTCATATATGAAGCGTTGGCTCATTCTAAATTGGCCGAATTTTAATATATCGAATTGAAACTTGACATAGCAGTTAAAATATATATTTTAAACATTTATGCTGAGTCTCAGCTTGTTATCTTGAAAATTACCCGATCTAGAGCCACTTTACTTATCAATGGGTTTCTCGATTTTAGGAGTACCCGACCCACAAATTCATTTTAAACAGCTCCAGTTTAGAAAATTTTCAAAATATCAAAATGAAAGTTTTTTTACAAGTTAAATATATAGATGCAAACAATATCAAGAAGTATAAACCTTTTTTATTATTTACTTTTCAAAGCACAAGTAACTTAAAAAAGTATAATTTTAGACCTTTTTAGATTTTTCATCAAAACGCTTGAGTTAATCGGCTGCAAATTAGTCAATTTTTAAATATAGTTTTTAAAATAAGTGTAGCAAAAAACAATTGTGTTTTTAACTTCTGTACCTATTTTTAAATTGATATGTTGAAAAATGTCGAAAATGGAGTCATTGAATCCAAAAGTGTTATAGTTAAAACGAGATAGGTAAAACAGAAGACCATTTTCAAGCGCTTCGTTTTTAAAAATAACAAGAAAAAAATCGTTCATACTTACTAAGAATATTTATACTGGTGTACTCAACTTGTAAAACAAATTTGATGTTGATATTCCAAAAATTGACGAAACTGGAATAGATTGAAATTAATTCGTGAGTCCGGTACTAGTAAAATCGATAATCGAAATCGACTCCTAGATCGGGTAATTTTCAAGATAACAAGCTGAAACTCAGCTTAAATGTTTAAAATATATATTTTAACTCCTATGTCAAGTTTCAATTCGATATATTAAAATTCGGCCAATTTAGAATGAGCCAACGCTTCATATATGAATAAGATGTCCCCTTTTAGTGATTTCCCCTGCTACAAAATACATACCTGCATTATCGATTTTTTTCCAGACAAACTATTGCTCGGACGAAATAAATACAAATAACCTTTTTTGTTGAAAAATACCTCCCCTACACGGTGGTATTTTTTATTTTCCTCTATCTTCATTCCAGCTCGAAATATTAAGGATAATCGAAATAAAAATGATAATCGATTTTTTTTTTCGACTTTGTTAAATCGATAGACTGGTAAACTTTTTTTTATGTTAATCTACATACTTTAATGTACTTATAAAAAAAGTTCAGCCGTATTGCAAATTACTGGTAGTTGTAACCTATACCGACTGGGCTATTTACAATATCCGTAAAATATATAAACTGGCAAGTAAAATAACTTACTAGCGAAGCGAATGCAAACTGATTATTGTATACTATGATATTTTCACTGTAATTACGATTAATTAGGACTGGTGATTATTTATTTTCATACTAGGAAAGACCCGTGCGTGCCCCGCAAGCCAACCCCTGATGGAACCTTCTAAAAACGTATGTATTATTAGCGAATTTCCATAGGAAAAACGAGCTATTGCAGTGGCCCCTATGGAAAGACCCAAGGTCGAGAGTAGCAAATGAGCACCGATCATGGTCCCCAGAACACGTTTTGGGGTGTCATTAAAAATCATATGTATATATGTGTTCGAACTCTAGCGGCCTCATTTAAAGTCCGATTTGGTTCAAATTTGGTACACATGTTTGGTTGTCTACGTCGCTCGTACGAGTTCGTTAGCCAAAAAAATCCAACAATCGGAAGCACGTTTTTTGACAGGAAGTAACTATTTTTGAAATTTTTACTATGAGAATGAATTTGTTTTAGAGGTTTTTCTAAAAATATAAATGTAGGATGTTATTCTGCACATTTTGTTTTTTTACGCGACCTTATAGCTCACTTGGTTTCCCCAGAATCGATCGAAACGTAAAATACCATAAAAGTACCCGGTTCGAAGCCAAGTTGTGCAAACTCATGAGGCCACTAGGCGCAAACAAATTCTACTAATATATTGCGTACACACAGACAGCTGTTCAACGCCTTCGTGAGTAGAACTATTTCCCAAATTGTTGGCTGAAACCCTAAAAATTAGGCATATAAACTTAATTTTGGAAATTTGCTCAACTCACGTCAGCGGTCCAGCTGCGGGGTCGAATTGTTTATAATAGAGGTGTTGGATTAATAATGACCTCAAAACTAAGATGGTAAATAATGTTAAATGTTCAAATCAAATTATTTCGTATATTTTATAACAGCAGTTATAATAGAGATTAAAAGAACCAGTAAGGCTCAGGTCTACACTCAAAAACCTAACCAAGAAGTTAGAAATACAAACAAATGTTCATATTTTGAAATCAGCTGATAATATTGGTTTCTCACTATCAATTAACCTACCGTATATTATCAATAAATATGCCTACTATTAAATTATAATACGTCTTATTTCTTTTTAATTAGGATTTAACATAGTTTTTTCTTATTTTTAAATTCCATAACGCAAGATTTTGTTGGTTTGTGTGTGTTGAAACTTGTGTTGGTTCAGTCTAGGCCTAACTTAAAACATTATTTTGTACTACGCTGAACATCCGAATCAACTGTTTTATCTGTTATTGTATTTAATTGGTTGTTATGGTAATGAATATAAATACATTCAAAAAATATATGTGTTGGATCATCATTCTAGGCCTAACCTTAAATTATGTTTAATTTATTTTACCTGCCTTAACGGCCACACACACATAGTTTATGTTTTTGTGCAGATCTTTGAATGATCTTTGTACGTTTTGAATGATCTAAGTTTAATTGTTCAATTATTGTCGTTTTTTTTTCTTCTTAACTTTGTTTATTTATTTTTATTAGGCCTACAGCTGTTAGACGCTATGGGTTTCAACGCCCAACTTGATCCTGTGAATTTGTTTCGTCTAAATTTATAAATATTGAAATAAAAAATGTGTTTAGCAATATGAACTCTAGCCTATGTTACTCAGGGATAGTGTAGCTTTTTATTAAAACATTTCAATTGGTTCAGTAGTTCCAGAGATTTCGAGACATTATCGATTTTGAACAAACGCAAATTTACATTTTTATGTATATAGATAAAAGAAAGGCAATTTTAAAGTTATTAAACATATAATACGGCAAATCAGTATTTTAAACTGGTCAAATAGAACTAATAAAGAATAATATTGGCATGATTTTAATAATGATAGTATTTGATTTATGATACAGTAAGATTTTTTCATTGTTTGTCAAAACAAAATTTTCAAATAGTCTTCTTATTTTATTGTAGGCATAGATCGCATTGTAGTTGAGAGGTTAGAGTAGGCCTACCTCACTCAAAATCTGTGAGTACCTGACTCGAAATCTCTGTCTTTATCCATGTTTAGACTACTTTAAATGGAAGTTTTTCTAGTTGGAAAAAAGATTATTTCAAGCGATAATAGTGTCGATGCTTTTAACGAGAAAATAAACAAAAATCTTCAGAATACATTTATTGTTCGACAGAGTTAAAACATGACTTTAATTTGGTTTAACATCATCATTGGTAGCCAGAGCTGTCCCTACGGAGGGGCCAATTGGGTCAGCTGCCCTGGGCGCCACATCATGGGGGAGCTGCCGATAATTTTTTTTCCTGAACCAATTTTATATGCTTTTATTCGATCTCTTTTTTTAATGTAATTTTATTTTAAAATGTAATTTTCATGTGGTGCTATATTATATATATTTTAATTTCTTTCTGCATTCAGGCCTGCTCAATAATTAAGAAATTATTTTAAGTACATTTTGACTGATTCTATTCTTATTTACCAAATATTCAAGACTACTATTCTGTACAGTTTTTTATAAAAACAAGTCCATAGAATTACATCAACCTGATAAGGTAATGGGCGCCCAATGTAAGCGTGCCCCAAAGGAATACGCCTACACTCCTAGGCCCTATGGGGCCCTGTTGGTAGCATTTACGCCGATGACTTATGTTCTAAATGCATTAGATTCTCTATTTCAACTAGCCGTTTTTTAAAGTAGCACTAATGTATTTCCAAACAAAATTACTTCACACGGCTTCATTAGTTTAAATTGATCTTGCATGCGGAAATATATTATAACTTCCGCAATAAAAGTTTAAATGACTTCAAAAGTTTCTTTAGACAAATTGCACGCGAAGTATAAGTTTCCTAGGTAGGTGTTTGAGTCACAATGTTAGACCATAGTAATGAATTGCAACCATAAACTATTTTGCTTTCAGGCTAAAAACTTTTAACTAGATAAAAGTTATTTTTCATTTATTATGACGTTATTTATGTAAATCGCTAAATTAAATAGAGCAGTGATTTATCTTGAAAGTTTGTGTGATGCCAAAGATTTGGATCTGGTGGTATTATGAAGATAATACCGTTGGCTTCGTAAGCTTGATAAAATGGGAACTTTTGCATTAGATGGAATAGCGAACGCTTTAAAAACTTGTAACATTATTATTTATAATTCTGCAGATCCTATATCGATTCACAAGATGTTCCCTTATAATGTTACGACCTTCGATTAATTATATTAATTTATATTTTGTAAATATTTATAATTGTTATATCTCATGACAAATTCCTACATTTTAAATTACCAATATGAAGCGCACCTAGCGGCAATTTCAGGAACCCATTTCACTGATGTGCCACTTTTAGGGAAATTATCGATTGTCCTGTGATTGCGCTTTGTTCAAAAACTTCTTGAGGTTACACTTTCACTAATTTCTTACATTTAATGATTAAATTCGTACCAAATTAAACATTTTCAATGCTGAAAAAGAATCACAATTCCTTTTTATAAAGAACAAACATTTAGTAAACATAAGAACATTATAAAATTAAAGAATTATTTAATTTTGTCAAAACTTATGTTGGAGAGATAAATACAGCTCCTTAATTTTAGCCTAAATTTTGACTTTCCTGTGTATTTTAAAGTTGAATCCTGAGCTCATTATTTTTGTAAAATTGTCACTTTAGAATAAATAATTAACCACGCAGCTGAACCGCTGACGTGAGTTGAGCGAATTTCCAAAATTAAGTTTATACGTTTAAGGGTTTCAACCAACTATTTGGGAAATTGATATACTCACGAAGGCGCTGAATAGCTGCACTGTGTGCGAAATATACAAGGTGTCAAAAAAGTCTGGGTACGGCCTAATATCTCAAAATGTACGAGTCTTATGAGATAGAAATAAAAGCAGTTATTCACAACCATAAAAGAACTACTTTTTGGCGAGTTTGAAATTGTTGTCCTCCATCTTGGATCCGCCATCTTGGAATGAACTTAATTTTTTTAAATGGGAATGTGGTCATGTGATACATCATTTCGATGTAGAATTTCAAGAGAAAACTGACGGTGAAATTTTCACATCCATATCTTTAACCATATCTCGCGATTAAAAATGGCGGAGTAAAACATCGAAATCGTGTTTTCCGATTTTGCCCCATTTCGCTGTACTATTTTTTTATTAAAATATTAATTATTTTTCTTTTTGGATTCAGAATTACATAAGCTTTCAAACGATATGCTGCACAACTGTATTTAATTCAACCACTCGAAATCAATTTTGAAAATATCAAAATGCCTGTAACTATGTTTTTTTAAATACTCCCAAATATCGTTGTGTGGCATATCGTTTGAAAGCTTATTTAATTCTGAATCCAAAAAGAAGAATGATTAATTAATTTTTTTTAAATAGTACTGCAAAGTGGGTCAAAATCGGAAAACACGATGTCGTTGTTTTTGGCCGCCATTTTGAATCGGTTGAAGGTATGGATGCAAATTTCACAGTTGTTTTTCTCTTGAAATTCTACATTGAAATATTGTATCACATGACCACCTTTCCCATAAAAAAATTAAGTTCATTCCAAGATGGCGGATCCAAGATGGCGGACAAAAATTTCAAACTCACTAAAAAGTAGTTCTTTTATGGTTGTGAATAACTGCTTTTATTTCTATTTCATAAGACTCGTACATTTTGAGATATTAAGCCGTACCCAGACTTTGACACCTTGTATATTAGTAGCATTTGTTTGCACTTAAGCCTAAAGTTTAGCCTCACGAGCTCCTTCGCTTAGCTCGCAGAGTACAAACTCGGATCTAAATATGCCTCCACGTCGATTTCAACCTGGTACATTTTACGTTTTTAATCGATTTTGGGGTAACCAAGCGAAATATATATTATTATCCTACATTTATTTTTTAGATAAAACCCCCAAAACTGTTTCATTCTAGTACGAAAACCTCAATAAATAATTACTTCCAGTCAAAAACGTGCTTACGGTTGTTGGAATTTTCAACTAACGAACTCGTCCAACGTGTATACTAAATTTGGACAAAATCGGATCTAAAATGCGCGGCAGTTAGAGTGCAAACACCTATATACAATTTTTAATAACACCCCAAAACGTGGTCTGGGGACCATGGTTGGTGCTCCTTTACTACTGCAGATTTTAGGTCTCACCATAAGGGTTACTACAATAGTTCATCTGTGGTGGAGATTCACTAAAAATAAACACTTTTTACGGTAGGATACATATTTAGTTTTTTTACTATTAGAATTTTACTAGGAGAGACCCCTGCGTGCTCCACACGCCAACCCCCGATGGAACCTTCTAAAATCATATGTTATGTTTTATTTAAAATAAAATTGTACGATTAATAACAACATCAAAACTAAGATGGTAAATAATGTTAAATGTTCAAATGAAATTATTTCGTATATTTTATAACAACAGTTATAATAAAGGTTAAAAGAACCAGTAATGCTCAGGTGTACACTAAATCAAAAACCTAACCAAAAAGTTACTCAGTATCAATTACCGTGTATTATCAATAAATGGTCCTACTATATATGTCTTATTTATTTTTAATTATAATGTAACATAATAGTTTCTTATTTTTAAATTCCTTAACGCAAGTTTTTATTGGTTTGTGTTTGTTGAAACATGTGTTGGTTCAGTATAGGCCTAACTTAAAAATATTATTTTGCACTAAAAGCTGGATATACGAATTAATTGTTTTAACTGTTATTTTATTCAATTGGTTGCTATGGTAATGAATGTAAATACATTCAAGAAGTTGTTTCATCAGTCTAAGCCTAACCTAAAATTATGTTTAATTTACTATAAACATCATTATTTATCCACGAAAGCATCTGGATTAGTTTGTTTCTTATTATAAACAGCTGTTTTGTAAAGAAATGGTTTTTAAATTATTATCATAAACATTATTATTATTATTACTATAAACATCATTATTTACATCCACGAAAGCAGCTGGATTAGTTTGTTTCTTATTATAAACATCTGTTTTGTATAGAAATGTTTTTTTAATTCGTTCCATGTTAATCTTGTGGGGAAAACGGACCTTTGAGATTAGCTCACGCCATTAAGGATAAGAATTTTTGACATCTAGGGCCTTATTGCAAAACTTCGAAATGAGACTAATTTTTTGACAACTCAAACATTAAATTTGGTAAAAAAATGCTTCACGTATTATATATAAGGATTCGTTTCTATAGTTGCATTTTATATTACTCAAAATTACAAAGTAAAGAAGTATCATACCTGGAATTAAAATGACAACAGTTTTCCTAAGAAATGAGTTTCCTTCGACCACTCCACCGCCTCTCAGGAATAGAAATGTCCTTAATTAAGTTTATTGGGAAAGATGGCGCCACGTAGTTCCAATGTACTCAAGTATAATAGGTTTGAATAATTCAATGTTAATAAAGCCTGTAATGTACCCCCAGTATGTACTTAGTAAAACATATAGGTACTTTGTATAAATTTGCTATAAGGGAGATGTAAAAATAGAAATACATAAATGTATGATCATGTACTGAATATAGATAAACTAATCCATAATACAAGTAGTTTTATTTTATTCGTTGTTTAAAATAAAGCCATGGGCATATCTCTTATAGTTTTGGCACTTCGTGTTGATACAATTCCAAATAAAACTGTTGAATAATTGTATCTGGCTTCCTCACAAGATTGCATAATTAATACTAGATACATCACAGTAATTAGGCCTATGTAGAAAACAAAGTTCTTAATAGATAAAAAAGGATATACTTATGCTTGGTAAATTTAAGGATTTACTTGTTATCTAGTAAATAAATATGGCTTGATTTGTGAGAATTCTCTGTGTATTGAAAATCCTCCCAATACGGGGATTGGCGTGCGAAGCACGCAATGCATTGTGTATTTCAAACCCTCCCAATACGGGGGTTGGCGTGCGAAGCACGCAATGCATTGTGTATTTAAAATCCTCCCAATACGGGGGTTTACGTGCGAAGCACGCAATGCATTGTGTATTGAAAATACTCCTAATATGCGGGTTGGGGTACGAAGCAGGCAATGCACTGCGTACTGAAAGTACTCTGAATACGGGGGTTGGAGGTCGATGCTCGCAATGCATTTTGTATTGAAAATATTCTCAATATGGGGGTTGGCGTGCAATTCACTGTGCGTCGGCCGCTTCTCATAGTGTTCAGTGTCAAGCTCACATACGTGCGTCCTTAGCAGTGAACGTGTTAAAACATTAAATAACACTTCCATCAGTTTTAAAGATTCAAACATTTCAAGTAGAAGTACAAAATAAAGTTTTATCAATTTCCTTCTTATGGTCCACATTTTATTTGAACCCCGTCTAATTTGTCTAGCACCACGAGGCATAAAGCCGTTATTTGTCGGCAATGTTCTTTCTTAGCGCCATATTACCAAGAAGTTATGATTTAATCTCAACAAACATTACTGCAGTTTAGTGTTCCATAAAATAGTGTACATATATGAAGTTCTATTGTACGCCCTTAGTAAATTGCTTCTATTTTAGTGGTCAAATGTCATGTCCCTTTGAACGTCTGGCCTTCTTTGCGATCGTAAAACAGTTTTTGTGTTTTATAAAACAATCATTTGGGGAAGTGGATCTGTTAATGATCCCAGTGATGGAGGAAATCTTAAAGGTTTCACAATAAACATTATTGCGCTTTACATTATCGAATTTTATATATTAAACTAGCTGGCCCGATCCGGCTTTGCACGGAAAGACAAATCAAAGTTAAATGTATAACAAATAAACGGTACCAGGAACTGGCACATACTTTCTCACAAACATATTTAAATTATTAAACAGATTCACGGTGACTTGTAGGGTGGGGTAGGAGAGGTGATTTTGTATTAAAGTTGTTTTCCCATAAAAATCCATAAAATAACGGAAAAACCAACTTTTCTCAAAAACGGCTCGAACGATTTTGATTAAAATTTTACAGTTTATAGTACTTTAGGTCCCTAATAAACTATACAATTTTAATCAAAATCGTTAGAGCCGTTTTTGAGAAAAGTTGATTTTTCCATTATTTCAAGGGTTTTTATGGGAAAATTACCCTTAAAAATAAAAAATTCAAAAAAATGAAAAAAACACCTGAAGATACCGTGGATTAGTACCTCCATACCAAATTTCATCAAATGTCTATTGGTTTAGGCTCTAGGTCTGATAACATCCACACAGACACACAGACACACACACAGACATCACTCCGAAAACCACTTTTTTAGGTTCAGGGGGGACCCAAAATGGATATTTCCACCAAAAACTCAAACTCGAAAATTTTTACGAATACAATACTTTCTCCATATACTATGGTATAGGGGGAGAAAGTAAAAATATATTATATCAATAAATATATTGCACTATGTATTTCTTATGGGGATTTTTTGTAACTTTAAACCCCCAAACCTCCCCTAAAATTTCGAATTTTTGAAACCCTTTCTTAGCGAGCACCTAGTGCCCTAGAGAAAGCTACATACTAAATTTCATTCCAATCCGTTCGGTGGTTGTTTTTAGTAACTTTGACCCCAAATACCGACCTAAAATTTAGAATTAAACCTTTCTTATAGAGCTCCTATGGCCCTAGGGGAAGCTACATACCAAATTTCATTCCACACCGTTCGGTGGTTTTGGAGAAATTGTCATTTAGTAAATTTGACCTCCCCCCCCAAACCCCCTCTAAAATTTAGAATTTTTTTAAAACCTTTCTTAGTGAGCACACATGGCCCTAGAAGAAGCTACATACCAAATTTCGTTCCAATCCGTTTAGTAGTTTTTGAGAAATCGTGATCAGTGAGTCAGCGGATTTGGCTTTTATATATATAGATTAAATGAAATTGAATGTCAGTAACTTTTTTTAGAATTTTTCTTTAGTTGAAATTCACCATTTTGTTTTTTTACAAAACAACTCATTGTAACTCTAGAAATAGACAAGATGTTGAGTTCACATTTGGTAGAGTATTTTGTATGTTACGATTTACAAGTGTACTGACACAGACTTTATTTTTATAATTTTAAAAATCGCGTTCGTTAGAACTTTTTAACGTTTGATTTCTCGAAAACCGTTAACTTTACAAAAAACTGTAGGCTACAGGAGATAAAATATTTTTCATTTTTAACGACAAACAAAATGTTTTTCTGTCATTTCTGTAGGTGAAATGATAACCGAGTTATTGACAAAAACTGAAAACTAATTTCTAAGTAATTGTCTACAACACCCAAAATTAACCTGAAAGCCACATTTTTTTACAAATTCTAACACTTTAATAAATAAAATAAAATCTATTGGTTTAAATGTCACTACAAATGTTAATATGACTCAACCATTTCAAAATGACGAAAATATGTCTTATAATAAATCATCCCTGAAATAAAGTATTTTTATAACTTAAAATAGTTTCTTCCCAAAACGCACAAGCGAGTTTGTAATAAAAAGGGTCTTCCAAAGTCTAATTCTAAATATCAGAGTTTAGGCTTTTAAACCTTAATAATTCTTTAATTTTCTTTTGCTTTGCCATTTTCTGGGCTTTAGGCTATAAATAAGACTAACATTACAATTAAACATTTTAAGAAATGAAAAACGTATTTCCTTTTAGAACAATCTATAACAGCTAACAATACAATCGAAACTATGCATCATACATTCAGTTTTATAAATGCATTTTTAATTTATAAAAATACGCCTATGGTGTTTAGAGTTTAGATGAACGAGTTTTCCAATAGGTTTCTTCTATTTTATTTAAAGTGTTTCTTGTTGAGGTTTATTGTATTTTGTGTTTTCGTAAAAGTTCAAGGTTATTTTTCTTTATATCATTTGAGTTATGATTGTTATTCAGTTTGATTTTTTGCTATTGAATTTAAATTATGTATACAAACGAGTTCGAAATTGTTTTTGTGTTTAAGTTTGCTGATCGTAAAAATCCCCTCCCTTCTAAACAAAGGATTATCTCATTAACTAAAAATTAAAAAACTATTGCGCTAATAAACAGTTTTAAAAAATTAGGTGGACGAAGTTCAACGTTGGTAAAATAATCATCATTTTACTCTAATTCTTCTAAACGTAAGCTATTTCTCTATGTCATTTCCATTTTACCTGATTTCATACTTTGATATAATTTAATCTCTAAATTGTAGGTTAGCTTTCGTTTACAGCTGATTTGAAACTATATTAAAACTTATGTTCCACCCTTAACATGATAACTAGTTTTAAACATTTCCAATATGAATTACCAACTTAGCTGAGTTTATGATTTCTACACATTTATTAAAATTTTTTTTTAGAAATGTATGGAGTGACGGCGATGTTTGTAATGGGATGCACGGAGAGGTAACCCGTAGTATTTTTTGAATTCACTTTGAGGATCTGCCCCTGCTGACTTCGCTCAACAACCCCGGCGTATACTCATGTCGAAGCCAATGCAAACAGATTATGGTTTACTCTGATATTTTCACGAAAATGAAGACAGAGCGGTGACGTGTAAATAGCTAATGTAAGACAGAGATCGAAATAGACATGTCCATTATCAATAAATTAAATTATGGCATGCATTGTAATTTTACCATTAATATTTAAGTACTGTAATCAATAATCAACATTTACAAACAAATTTTGATATTACCAACTAAAGGAATTTGTAACGCCAGATGTTTGACTTATAATACAGTAAGCCTTTTGTTTGTGTTTACCTAATTTAAAAAAAATTGTTAGAAAAGAAGAAGAATTACCTGATTTAAAATTTGCTAAATTGGATGCAAATAAACGTGTTTTGGCTCACTATCGGCCTAACCTAAAATTATGTTAAGTTTCAATCCAAATCAGTTATTTTATTATTTATAATATGTAACAACAGATGTTTGAAGTGAATTATAATACAGTAAGCATTTTTCGTTGATATATGTTTGTGATTGCTTTTAGTTTGGTAATCTAAACTGAAGAAGCTGTTGGTGGTTAATAATAATAAACTGATTCTAAATTCGCTAAGTGGGTTGCTATGGTAATGAATGTAGAGAAACATGTGTTGCTAAAGCGTTTGAGGTAAAAGAGCTGGGAGCGAACCCCCGATGTGTCACTTTTTTTTCGCTTTAAAATACCAATTTTGTAAAATAATTTTTTAGTTTGCCTCTATGACCCCAAAAGAATATACCTTTAAATTGTCGTATTTGTAGGCTATGTGAAGTAGTATTTGCTCTAAGTTTATTCTGTCAATCAGCCATTCAGTCAGTACAAAACCGGTACTGTAAAAAATAATTCGACCGCGCAGCTGAACCGCTGACGTGAGTTGAGTAAATTTCCCAAATTAAGTTTATAGGGTTTTAGGGTTTCAACCAACAATTTGGGAAACAGATCTATTCACGACGGTGCTGAAAAGCTGCAAAATGCTTCGCACTCCATTCCGCATGTTGGGAGTATCTTCAATACACAAAGCATTGCATGCTTCGCACGCCATTCCGCAAGTTAGGAGTATTTTTACTATACAATGCATTGCGTGCTTCATACGCTATTCCGCATATTGGGGGAGTATCTTCAACACACAATGAATGGCGTGAGTACTGTATCTTCAATTCACAAAGCATTGCGTGCTTCGCACACCATTCCGCGTATTAGAAGTATTTTCTATACACAATGAATTGCGTGCTTTGCACGCCAACCCCACGGTAGAATCCACCAAATGGCTTTGAACCGGGTACTTTTAAGGTATTTCACGTTTTGATATATTTTGGAGAACCAAGCGAGCTATAAGGTCGCGTAAAAAAATAAAATGTGCAGAATAACATGCTAGATTTATATTTGGAGAAAAAACTCTAAAACATTTATTCTCAAAAGAAAAATAGTTACTTCCTGTCAAAAAACTTGCTTCCGGTTGTTGGATTTTTTTTGGCTAACGAACTCGTCCGAGCGACATGGACAGTTAACATTTGTACGAAAATTGGACCAAATCGGACTTAAAAACGTGTTCTGGGTACCATGATCGATGCTCATTTACTATTCCGGACCTTGGGTCTTACCATAAGGGCCACTGCAATAGCTCAATTTTGCCTATGGAAATTCGCTAATAACAACATACAAAACACCAGACAATCAGTACTACGTTCACGTTTTCACAATCGATAAAAAAAAAACGATTTAGAGTGCAGATTCGATAACAGACTGACATTTGCAACTCAAAAGAATCTCAAAGTGACTTTGACTTTCAAAATTAATAATTTTAAACACTGATAAACCTAGGTAAGCTGTATACAGGTGGCAAATACAATCTACACCTGGCAAATGTTTATCTGGAATAAATTACTTCAACTAATGCACTTTTTGCGACACCTAATTTTAATGCCAACCGAAACTAATCCAATATTAATTGTGCAAGTTGCAAATCGCGAGTGCATTTAACCATCGCATGCAGAGTAAATCGTTGCTTCTAACTGGGGTAATTATTTCCTGTTGGTATTAATAATGGGATATCTACAGGAAATCGTTAACGGATTATTGCTAATTAAAGTAACAATTATAGATTACTGTTCAAAATTGTATTCGTAAGTAAATATTTACAGGTAGAATATACATTGATTCTAGACGATAATCAAATTAGATAAAATATGAAAACTTTGAAATAAACTATATTTCTTGAGTAGGCTCGTTTTTGGTATTTGAAACCATATCTAAAAGTGCAACAGTTCAGTTTCTGAATGTGTTTATTTATTATTTTTGACCGAGCGAAGCGAGTCTCGGTTTTAGCTCGACTGTTCGGCATTTCGTTTGTGTGTCTGTATGTCTGTCTGTCTCACTTAGATTGAGTTCAAACTTAGAATAAAGTTTAAGCACATAATGATCTATCTTAATAAAAATAAACGATTATATAAAATAATGCGTTTCAGTATGGCGGCTGTTTGAATATTTCAAACCTAAATTACTCAAAAACCATACATTTGAACAAAAAATGGCAAGATGCCTTTTTTTTATTCCCTATCCGACGGTGTAACTGTCAACACAATCGGACGAAGGTTAATAGCTAAGTTATGTGTAGGCCTTATAATTGGTTTATTCGACCCGGCATCCTATACCAACACAGTAAACACAACAATATACTGTATGTACATATGCTGTTATTATCTCCTCTTATGCTTGTGTAGCCGAAATTTTCCAGCGTTTTTTTCAGTCATCTTTACCACAGCTCCAACCAGCTAATTTTCTCGATATTTTCATGTCTGAGAATTTTATTCATTTAATCATTTATTGAAATCGTGCACATTTCTTGTTCGTATTATGAGCCAAAAATCTTTAATGGTTTCCTTTAGGAAATCTTATAATACCGAAGCCGTACCAGTAAAATAAATTCTTTAGTCGGTCAGTATTTTGTATTTATGAACATTTTTAACCAGTCCAAATTTCTCATCAAATGCTCTCTAACACCAACAGCTAGATGTAACGACGATACATTCGTAAAACCTTAGCTGTCACAATAAATTTCTATTCCATGACGTCGACCAATCAGCAGTTTTGTTTGATATTTACGCGAATGTTAATTATCTTTTATTTGAAACACGCACCATATTCCACATCACAATTAACGGCACGAAATGAGAACAAATTTATGTCCGACATAAGATTTTTTGCATCCAACGGTCGATGAATCTTCTCATTTCCAAGAAACATAAATTGTAAGCCATGCATATCGTGCATGCGCTTCTAGGAAAAAAAACCCCTTTCAAACAACAAAATTAAGCGCACTGCACAGAGAAGCGTAACCTTCGTCTTGGCAACTATTCAAATTTTCATAAATAACAAACCCAAGTGAAATCACCGGACGGTGTAAACACGCGAACATGCACTTTGAAAACAATGAAAGATGAAGTCGATGGGAATTATTTTGTGTCGCAGTTGGCCGTCTGAATTATTGAAGCCGGTATAACTGGGCAGAAGTATTCCTAACTGCAATCTTCAATTTGGTTAACGTTATTAGCAAAGTTTCGTTTGGAAATAATCACTATGCCTGGAGAGTCCGAGGTCATGAAACGTTCATTCATTATGCTCGTATTTATACTGCTTACAATCGTTCTACAATTTTTAAAGGAAAGTTCAACAAAAATAAATTTGGAAGAAATAATTTACCATCAATATACACGGTGTCCCACAAGTAAAGTGCCAAACTTCGGGCAATGCTTCTATTTACCTATATATATAAAAGAAAAATCCACTGACTCACTGATCACGATTTCTCAAAAACTACTGAACGGATTGGAACGAAATTTGGTACGTAGCTTCCTCTAGGGCCATAGGTGCTCACTAAGAAAGGTTTTTAAAAAATTCGCAATTTTAGGAGGGTTTCTGGGAACTTACTAAATCACGATTTCTCTAAAACTACCAAACGGATTGGAACGAAATTTGGTACGTAGCTTCTTCTAGTAGCACCTATGTGCTTACTAAGAAAGGATTTTAAAAATTTTTAAATTTTAGGGGTGTTTGGCGGGTAGAAATGACAAAGTTACTAAAAAACCACGAAACGGATTGGGTTTGAAATTTGGTATGTCGTTTACTCTAGGGCAGTAGGTGCTGATAAGAAAGGGTTTTAAAAAAAATTGAAATCTTAGGGGGTTTGGGGGGGGGGGCAAAGTTACTAAATAAAGATTTCTTCAAAACCACTGAACGTATTGGAACGAAATTTGGTATGTAGCTTCCTCTAGGGCCGTAGGTGCTCACTAAAAAAAGTTTTCAAAAAATTCGAAATTTTAGGGGGAATTCTGTGGGTCAAAGTTACTAAATCACGATTTCTCTAAACCTAATGAACGGATTGGAACGAAATTTGGTATGTAGTTTCCTCTAGGGCCATAGGTGCTCACTAAGAA
>JAGFPH010001483.1:239952-252762 GCA_018207615.1 Philaenus spumarius
ATTCTTTGTACGGAAATCAACGATGGTTTACGAAAATAACCGATGGAATTACATCTGAACTTAATAGAAATTTACTGTATCTCTAGAAATTAATATATTGGAAACAATTAATTTAAAATAATTTGTCTGCTCATTTTGTCGTACACCCTTCAAAAGCTATAATAAAATTCCTGTGTTTTTAAAGTTACATTTTATTTATAAAATTTTTTATGAATATTAATGTTTCTATTGAACAAAACCTGAGAAAATGACTTCCTATAATATTTATTTAAGACCTAATTAATTGTCAAGGATGTGATTTTTCTTGTCTTTTATTTAATAAAACCGGTTTTTATACAAGTTACGACGATTTTCTATATTTGCTAGACACACATTAGCTATTAAATAACTAATGAGCTTGACTTGTGAGAAAGTAACTTAGATAAAATAAAACCTGATCAAGGAATCAAGGTGCACTCTTGTGAGCAACAAGCCCCAACAACGATGGGTTAAAACAACGTTTGCCCCACCATTATGTAATGTTGTTAGAAAATCGTTAGCGAAATATGCAAATTTGAATGTAGCTTTGACGGCTGATAATAATCTTGGTAGGATGCTGGGTAATCCTAAAGACAAAATTCAAGAACACGACAAATCCGGAATTTACTGTATTAACTGCGAAATGTGTCCTAAAAAGTATATAGGTCAAACCATAAGAAGCATGAAGATACGAGGTAAAGAACACTTTTCTCATTTAAAATATAATAGGCCTGATAAATCTGCTATGGCTAAGCATTGTTTAGATGAAAATCATCATTTTAAAATAGAAAATTCTAAACTGTTAAAACATGTAACTAAACCCAACACATTGGACGCTTGGGAAACTTTTTATATTAACAAATACCGTAACATAATTGTGAATAATGAATTAGGTCCTTTACAGTATTCTTTATTAATGTAATAATGCTACGTTTTGTTAAATATTAATATTAGTTTAGCAATCTTATTTAAGTTATATTGTTAAGATATTTGATAAACGGTAGGCGGTGGTTAACGCCTTAGCATAGGTTATGACACGCCCCCTGTAGGGTACGCCCCTTCTGGTTAAGTATTTATACGGTGCGTTGTCACACTGTTAGATCAGTTATAGTTTGGTTACTGTAGCCCGTGCATCACTGAGGATGGCGACATTGTCGTTGAAACGCGTTTGAGGTTAGTAAACGTATTTATTGTGAGATTTTGTGTTCAGGTTTTATTTTATCTAAAACACATTAGCTAGTTAAATTATTGGTTAATTAATCGATTTGTGCAGTCATTATTCATAATAGCTAGTACAATTTGGCTAAATTAGTAATTCTGTTTAAAAAAATGAACTCTTTGCCTAGACATTGTGAGTAATAGTTAGTATGAGTTGGTCATTGTGCTAATTTTAGAAGAGAAGACTACCTTAGACAAATCGATATTATGCATAATAACTAGATAAAGTGACTAACAGTCTCACTATCACTTTGACTAACTTTGGTCTGATATTATGTACAATGGCTAAATAAAGGGATTAATAGAATCTCATTATCACATTGACTAACTTTGGTCTGATATTATGTATCATGGCTAAAGAAAGTGATTAATGCAGTCTCATTTTAAGGAAGAGTTTTTAGAAAACTATTCAAGAGACGAAAAATGTTTATTTCAAAGTGCTTGAATTAAAAAATTGCTTTCCAATCTATTTCGTAAATTTTAGTTTTACTCCTCCATCTTAGAAAATTTTGTAAAAAATAAAATTTACAAAATCGATTTGGTAGCAATTTTTTAAACATTTTTTGCCTTTTAAAATGTTTTCTAAAAACTCTTCCTTTTCGAGATAGGCTTTTAGCAACTTTATGTCGATTTATTTCAACACGTTCAGGGCCGCCATTTTGTTTTGTGTGATCCGATTTTTATTTTGTTTATGTCATTTTCTGAGTCTTAAATAGACCTTTAAAATTAGGTATCGCATGACCATACTTACCATTTAAAAATGTTGAGTTGCCCCCGAAATCCCCCATTTTTGGGGGACACTAAAAATTCCCGATAACGTCAAAAGATACTTTGGATTAAGTTAGTATCGTTCCCAAAAAGATATTTGTTTGTTTTAACAAGCAACAGAATTAAAGGGGTTCGGACTTGTTTTACACGCTGTATAAAGACTGTTAATGTCAACAAAATTGCTATTTTATAACATTTTTTTTAAGTTTAATTTTTAATTATTTTATACTGGATAATTAATTAAGAAAAGGAGAAACTTTCAGGACGTGTTCTGCTATTGAAAATAAAGAAAAAGAAAAGAAGAAATAGAAGCATAGGTTCAGAAAAGCTTCGTTTTCTAGTTATCTACGATTTATTTTTTGTTTACAAATACTTTTAATATCTTTGGATGCAGGAAATATATTGAATGCAAATTTTAGATACATATTTTTTAATTACATCTGTTTACCCGTGCACAAAAAACGAACATTTTTTTCATATATTTCCAAAATGGCATTCGTTAAAAATTGTTTATGTAAAATATCTCGAAAACTACTAAATTAAAAAAAAATAGTTTCGAACTTATGTTTTGTGAAACATATTCTTTATTGTCACTAGTAGAACACGTCCTAAAGGTTTCCCCGTTTCTTTCTGTATTGCCCTGTATCAACTCTTATAAAAGCGAGTGTACGTACGTACGTACATAAATAGGCCAACATACGTGCGTACGTGAGTAACATACAATATAACAGCTGACTTCAAAATACTTAAAAAAAAAAATCCAACGTAGATTATTACTTTGGGGTTATGTTTACAACCTTCAATCGTTATAATAAATTCTTTGTGAAGTTGATTTTTTATATCTGAGTTTTAGAACTAAATTTTGTATGCTATATTACGTTATAAGATTTGCTTTGAGGTTATAAACTGTATATAAATACAACTTTTTTTCATCAATATATTCGTTTATACAAATTTAAAGAAGAGATTCATTTTCGGAAACATACATCTTCGTATAACATACAAACTTATTCGATTATTAATTTCTTCACTATAATATTAATAACATGTAAATCATATGATCTATCAATATGAAATGAAAAGCAATTAAACGATACTATTTTTATCTTCCTTAAAATATATAATAACGTATATAATTTTTTTAAATTTACAAATAAGCCTACAGTTTTATAATTCTTATAGTTGTACACTTTTACCAAGTTAAACATCCCCGACAGCATAGTTAGTTAGGCCTAGATAGAGTCTGTTGTTTTTAAATAAAGTATTTAAAAAATATGTGTATCTAATTAATCTGCCTGTGATTTTTCACGAGAGCTTACTAGTATAATAGTAAAAATGAGCGTTAAATATTAGTTATCCGTTTAGCCTTTAGGTGATTTAATTTTTCCGAACAAGTTTCGGATTTGCGGCATGTTCCGTATTTTATCCGAGCGTCACTTTTTTAAGTATTTGCTAAAAATAATCATTAACACATAAACATGGGCGCCCATATCTATGGGTAGAGGGGGCCTTGCTCCCCCCCACCCCCCTAGTTCCCAGGGAAAGGAAAGTATGTATCTTATTAATTATAGTCAGGTATTTTTCTTTAAAGAGATTAGCACTAAAATATGTTTTAAATGTTATGTGCTTTTTGATTTTACATATCATTATTTTTTACAAGAGTTCAAGCATGAGCTGCTGGATCACCACACCACTTGGTGCGACCTCTAGGAGTGTTATATTATAGGTCTTTGTGTACTCACTGACGGTGTAAAGGTACAGACTCAATAATTGCAAACAGATGAAGATGGGGGTTTGGATATACAGTAGGTCGATTTCACTTTATAGTATTTGAGAAAATATAATGCCTTTATTTTATTTTTTTGGGTCACAGCCAAATTGGCATCACAAATTTTACAATTTTTCTTGGGGAGGTCAAAAATATCCCTGGACTCATTTTGCCTAAGGAGGTGAGAGTACTCCTTAACAGTCCATTGCTACGCAAATTTCGTATTTCCTATGCTAGGAGCTGACCTTTTATTTTTATATTTATAGTCCAAATCAGTAGAAATTACTTTATTTTTTATTTTTGAACCTTTCTACGTAATAATCATTAATATTTTAAAGCGGACGCACACAGGCTGAATATTGGCGTGCGAAGCACGCAATACACGTGTATTAAAAATACTCTCAGTAAGGGGTGTTGGCGTTCGAAGCAAGTAATGCATTGTGTATTGAAACTACTCCCAATAGAAAATATCATATTTGCGGCCATGAATATAAATGAAATTAATTGCAGTTTGTAAAAAAATGTGTTCATGATAAATACGAAAAACGCATTATTTGATGCTTCCATTACAAATTTTCCCTCTCCCCATCCTGCTATCGCTCCTTACAACAGAACGTCACCAGTTGCCTTTTGCTAGGAATTCGTGGTGGGAAATCAACTTAGGTAAATCCAATATATACTGTACATGTTTTTAAAATAGCTGTTCAGTTGATTCAGTAAAACTAAAACATATAATTAAAACAGAGGAAACAAATCCAAACAATCCCGTGGCGTACAGGTCATAAATAAAAGCCCAGTTACTGTCCGCCCAGCCCTTCACAATGGAACCACTCTGCCCAATACAATCGCAAACACTCCAGATTTGTCCAAACCGATATTGACAAAACCGACAAAAGTAAACAGTTAATTGTGGCCAAAGGGGCGTGGCAGTCTGGATCACTTCCGGCATCTAACTGACCGGAAACCACACCGATGACCCAAATGACGGTACAACTTGTCGGTCTACGTGCTGAATACTTCCGTGACCATCGCGCGGAACACGACTGCATTCTTTCGAGAGTAAAATCTAATGGAGGAAGATCCGAGATCGTGTAGAAATTCTATCAATGCAGTGGGAGTGGAATTATCTATTGGAACATGAATAATTGCAAACAGATGATGATGGGTGTTTGGATATAGTTAGATTTCTAATATTTGAGAAAATATAATGTCTTTATTTTATTGTTTTGGGTTATAGCCTGAAATAGTTTGACCTTTGTAGGAATCGAAGATTAAAATTACAATCAATAAACGGTTCCAGAAACTGGCACGTACTTTCTCACAAGCATATTTAAATTATTAAACAGATTCAATGTGACTTCATAATTGTATTAAAGTATTAGTAGGAGAGTAACTAATAAATAAGCGATTTCGAACAAATTTGCACCAAAAGGTCAATTAGGCCTGTATAAATGCACGAAAAAAGGTTTCGACATTTTTTTTAAAAAAAACCCCTTTTTAGCCAAAAGAGCCCCAAAAATCGGTTAACATTATTATTATTATTAGCTAAACGAGAATTTTTAGAAAGATACGGGTTTTTGCATATGGTAGGGTACAGGGCTACAAATAAGCAAAATTGTATCAAAATCGTTAGAGCCGTTTTTTTTTTTAATTAAAACTTTTTTCTCTAGCTTTGTATACATACAGAGACATACAGACATACATTTTGTAAAAAAAAACACTTGTTTGGACTCAGGGGGTCCCAAAACGGATATTTCCACAAAACTCACAACATCGATTTTTTTGCGATACTATAGTATAGTGAGAAAGTAAAAGTATGTTTCAAATAAGTTTAATGGAACATAGTGCAGACACTATTTAGTAAACATTTACTAAATTTAGTATTTTTCTTGGTCTGTTAAGAAACGTAGTAAATACCGTAACAGGCGAAAATATGGTTACTACTTCATAAATATTATTGAATTTTTACTGTGAATTGTGTTTTACCAGATTGACTCGGTAACATTAACACACCATGTATACAGGCTTTCTTTGAAAATTGTGTCCCAAATTTCACCCGGATAATTAATATCTATATGTGAAATTAAGAAAAAAAGTTCCAATAAACATAGGTCCGGAAAAGTTTAGTTTTAGATTACCCGCCATTTTGTGTTTTACTAAACACTTAATATCTTTGGAAATATAAAAGATATTCGCCTCAAATTTAGTGCACATATTTGTTAAGTAACCTTTTATCCCTATACTAAAAACCAGAAGGTTCCTTTGTATACTTTAAAAATGTTAATGTCAAATATCGCTAAAACCGTTAACTTTACAAATGAAATTGGAAACAATTACATTTTTACTTTCTTCCCCATATACCTATAGTACAGTATATTATAGAGAATGAAGTATTGTTTTCGTCCAAATTTTTGAATTTGAATTTTTAGTGGAATTATCTGTTTTGGAGCTCCCTGAACCCAAACATATTTTTAGTGGGATTATTTCTTTTGGTGCTCCCTGAACCCAAAAAAGTGGTTTTTGGGTGATGTCTGTACGTGTGTCCGTGTGTCTGTGTGTCTGTAAGGATGTGTACAGAGCTGCAGACCATACATTTTGATTAAATTTGGTATTTGGGTGTAGTTCTGGAATATCTCCAGGAGTTTTTTCAAATTTTTGATTTTTAAGGTGTTTTACCCCCAAAAATGGCCATAAAACGAGAAAAATCTAAATTTTTCAAAAACGGCTCTAACGATTTTGATAAAATTTGGCTTATTTGTAGCCGTTAATGTACCCTACCATATGCAAAGAACCGCATCTTTCTAAAACTTCTCGTTTAGCTAATAATAATAACTGATATTTGGGTTTTTTCGGTCGAAAAGGGGGTTGTTCTTCGTGCCTAAATGACGTGTTTGGTGCAAATTTGTTCGAAATCGATCGAATAGTTTTCTCTCTAGCTAATAATATTTATTAGTTAACCTCCTACTTTAACATCACCTCTCCTACCCCTCCTACAATTAGGAAGTCACAGTGGTTTAATAAATTAAATAATGTTTGTGAGAAAGTATGTGCCAGGTCCTGGTAACGTTTATTTTAATAGACAAACTAAATGTTTTTTGTTTGTTATTATTATTATTTGTCCCGCAGCTCAAAATACAACCTCGTTATCGGCTAAAAACTTAAAACATAATTTCTTGGTATTATCTACAATCAACTCCTCCAAAGCGAGTGTACGTCCGTACGTAAGTGAGTAACATATAATATAACAGCTGATTTCACCCATCATCTGTAACACTTGAACGAACTCAGAGTAGGTTATAGTTCGCGGGTTATGTTTACAACTTCAATCGTTATAATTTCTTGTGAAGTTGATTTTTTTAAATATGAGTTATAGAACTAATGTATTCTATAATATACGTTATAATATTTGCTTTGAGGTTATAAACTATATATAAATACAACCTTTTATCATCAATATATTTGTTCATACAAATTTAAAGAAGAGATAGGCTTACCTATTCCTTTAACAGCTGATTTCACCCATCATCTGTAATACTTACAAACCCAGTGTAAATTATAGTTTGGGGTTATATTTAGGTAGGCCTAGATAAGTAGGCCTTAATGTAGTTTGTAAATAGTTTGTATTTAAAATTGTGTATTTCTGATGTGTATCTAATTAATCAGCCTGTGATTTTTCACAGGGGCTTACTAATAAAAAATAAAGATAACTAGAGTTGTTGAATAAATATCGATGTAGTCGTTAAAAAGAAAAGTTTAACGGCATAGTTTATAATTAATCTATGATGAAAATATGTTGTGGAAGAAACACGCATCAACATATGTTTTCAGTTAAGATATATTCAACAATTTATTTTTTAGCTCTTAAAATCACTTTGTTTATTTCACTACGGAAGAAAATACCTCCCCTATCCCCAACCCTTAATTAAAATTCGCAGCCTGGACTCTTTCACTAGGAATATAATAATGTACACGTCTGGTCACAGGTATGTGGTATCTCTTTTCGATGTTTTAAATCATGAAGCTAACGTAAGTTTAAAATTCTATTTTATTCTTATTTTCATGATTATTTTTTCAGATTCAGTTTTTAAATTAAATATTATAGGCCTACTTAAAAAAAAAAACGAAGGGCTGTGTTTTTCAGAATATAAGATTGTTAAATTTAGGTACAATGCTTTTCATAACCGTGCGCGTATTCAGAAGGCGAGGCGGTCGAGGATGGAAAATGTAAGAAAAATAATTTGTCAACTCAGCTGAACCGCTGAGAACACCTGAGTTGATAAAATTTCCAAAATTAAGTTTATAGGCCTATGTTTTAAAGTTTCAACCATCAATTTGGGAAATAGGTCTATTCACGGCGGTGCTGAATAGCTGCAAAGTGGTTCGCACGCCATTCCGCATAGTGGAAATATCTTCAACTCACAAAACATTGCGTGCTTCGCATGCCAATCCCCGTATTGGGGGTATCTTCAATACACAAAGCTTGCGTGCTTCGCACGCCAACCACCGTATTGGGAGTAACTTCAACACACAAAACATTGCGTGCTTCGCACGCCAATCCCCGTATCGGGGGTATCTTCAATACACAATGCATTACGTGCTTCGCACGCCAACCCCTCGGTAGAATCCACCACATGGCTTTGAACCGGGTACTTCTATGGTATTTTACGTTTTGATCGATTTTGTGCGAGCTGAAAGGTCGCGTAAAAAATCAAAATGTGTAGAATAACATCCTGCATATATATTTGTAGAAAAAACTCAAAAACAATTTCATTCTCGTAGGAAAATCTCACAAAATAGTTACTTTCGGTCGAAAAACGAGCTTCCGATTGTTGGATTTTTTTGGCTAACGAACTCGTCCGAGCGACGTAGACCACCAACATGTGTACCAAATTTGAACCAAATCGGACTTAAAATACGGCCGCTAGAGTACGAACACATATATACACATACACACACACACACATGGAAGCCATCCTTGTCAATTATAACATTGTGTAGGAGACAGACAATTCATTGTAAGCAAAGAAAAAAACGCGGGAATTTATGTTTATTGGGTTCGTTTACGTTGGAGCTGCGACTAGTGATAAAAGCAGAAATGATATTAGAGCGTAGATAATCCAGACGTATTTTTCAATGGGTCTGTTTACTTTGGAGCTGCGCTGTGACTCACTCTTGGGTCCCGACCAGCAATAGGAGCAGCGATAATTGTTCAGTCCTTTTTCTTAGCTTTTGTCGAGGGTCGATCGAAGATGGATGTGGATAATTTAATATCTGAAATATTTACGAAACCTGCCTTACGGGACAAAACGGACAAGAACCACCACAACAGATTTGTGTCGGATAAGCTATGGATTGAGGTAGTACAGCAATGTAACACAAAATGTAAGTAAATCTTGTTTATTTATATTACAACATTACAATGGATTTTTGCAAAAGTACAATTTAAATAGATTGTGGAATTTGTTTGCCCTATTATCTGGACTGCCTGAGGAAGTTCGATTTGATACAGATATTGGTGGTATACTTTGTACTTTTTGTAGATTAAGTTGGATTCCCTCTCTGTCTATTGTTATATTATGCAACAAGCAAATGCACTTAATGATGTCGTCAGGCAATTCTACTGAAGTTTGAATTGCTGTTCCCAATACTCTCCACTTTGAATATATAATTCCAAATGCAAATTCAACTGTTCGTCTTGCCCTTGTTAGTCTTTAATTGAAACATGTTTCGTCAGCCTGTAAGTGGTACCTGCTAAAAATGTTCATCAAATTTGGTAGCAGTGGATAAGCTTCATCCCCAATCATAACATAAGGCACGGTTGTGGCAGAATTTGGCAGAGCCTGGTCATTAGGAATTTTGAGTTCTTCTTCGGTTGACAACTGCAAAAACAAACCAGAAGACCTAAATGTGCCACCGTCACTCTGATTTTCAACCTTAATGCTGGTAAACTTATAATTAGCATCAATAAGTCTTTGTAAAATATTGAATTTTTTAAATAATTATAGAACAAAGAACCGAAATGTGTAGGACAATTTATTCTCACATGTTTTTCGTCAATACTGCCAATGCAGTTAGTAAAATTCCAAATATTATAGAAGTCGTAAGCTATTCTTTTGAAATCATTTTCATCCGGAATTTTCATATGTAGTGGTTGAAGTACTTCCCAAACAACGTTTACAACTTCAGCAACAATTTTGGGCACAGTTGTAACTCCCATACGAAAGGAAAATGCCAAACTCCTAAATGAATGTCCAGTATATAAATATCTGAAAGAAATATATAAACAGTACATCATAAACTATTATTAAATACCCTTCCCAAGTAAATACCGACCCAAGTGATTCGTTATATTGCGAAAAATCAAGTACGTTTTGTCGCTAGTACGTTTTGCCGGGACATCAATATTTATGATTATATATATCTCAAAACGTACTTGATTTTTCGCAATATAACGAATCTCTTGGATCGGTATTTACTTGAGAAGGGTATTTAATAATAGTTTATGGTGTACTGCCCTGCTAAGCGCGAAGGGGTATCTGCATGAAACAGAAGACTGAGAAATCAACGTTTGAAGTTTAAAGTGCTGTGTTTTGCACGTTTATTAAAGGTTGCTTATCAAACGTTTTTGATATTATTTGAAATTAATTGAAGATCATATAATATAAATTAAATTGCATTCATACAAAAGTTAAAATGCTGTTGTTTGGAAATAAATATAGAAGATACAACTTAAATGATGGGGAAAACATAATACCATGGGTTAAGGGGAAAAGGGTTTTAATAATATGAGACATACTAAGGTGTTTTGGTAGTAACTACAGAAGATACTCCAAATTATGCTTAGTATTTGTTGGTTTCACCAAAACTACCTTCTGTAAATGTATAAGAAGATGAAAATATAGAAGATACGACAACTTAAAAAGGATAATGTTTTAATACTTTCCTTGTAGATACGACCAAAATACCTTAGAATTTGGTGCTTAATAACATCTAGAATGGCCTAGTAACTTTAAATCAATTTAGGAAAAAACGTAGATACCCCCTTTGTGCTTAGCAGGGCAGTGTAGGCGGGTTTATAGCGAGGCCTTGTAATTGGTCAGTTTTCAACAGATTGGTAAGGTGTTTAATAATCTCAAATATCGGTTACAAACCATTGCAATTGTATTAAATTACAATTTTGTGAAACAAAGTGAAATATTCTTATAAGAATGAAGGTATATTAAATTTTCAATTATACAGTTCAATTCTATGATTCCTTCTCTACAATTTGGTATAATCAAATTTAGTTTTTTTAATAACGTACACATTCCTAATTCTAATTTCAAAGTATGTATGCTTTTGTTTGCAGTCTTGTAGTAGAAACACAAATCTTTTATTTTCTGCAAAAACGTTTATGAAATTTATAAATATTTTTATACAATTCTATTTAGAACTAAATTACAAGACTTTTGTATATTAACTTTAAAAAAAATTACAACAAATTTTAACTGCTCTTTACATAGGCCTAAGTTGATTTGTTTGTCCCGTTACTCAAAACGTTTTTGCTTATTCCTGAGCTTTTAACTTTTACAATTATACATCAATAAATTTGTTAGTTGCATATTATGAATTGTTAGTTTACGATTTATTGAAAATATGCTTGCAAACGGCAAAATTTAACACTGCCGTTAGTAAGGTTAAGTTAGGTTGGGCTGTCACATTAAAAACTTTGGGCTGTCTTTAAGTTACTTTCAGACCCTTCACGGGTAGTTGGTCGGTGGCATGGTACGTTTTGTCGGGTGGTACGTTTTGTTGCTAGTATTTTTTTTGTAGTATTTATAAATATTATCATAATATAATACTTGTTTTCAGCAACTGCAGTTCGAAAAAAAATGGAAAACTACGTGACAAGTTTAGAACGACCTTAGCATCTATTCCAAAACCGAAATCTGCTGCTGCCCAGGACTTAACTGACTACACGGGGAATGGAAATACAATAAAAGTCTCCTTTTTTAAAGGATCAGTTCACCCCTAGACAGTCAGGTGGAAACTTTGGCGAGACGATTCCCGAACCCACCTTAGAAGACTTAACTGAAGACGATAAATGCAAATGAAGACAATCTGGGTGAGAATTCAGAACAGTATAGTGTTACATCTCCAGAAGAAACAGTAAGTAGCATTGCATCTCACTCTACATATAACACTTCTTTGGTGCAAAAGTGAAAATCTAAAGTTGATGTAGGCAATGCACTTTTGCAAATAGAAAAAAAGATAAACTGCAGTATTTACAAAATAAAAAACAAAAGAACGATGAAGACCTTAACTTTTTTAAAAGCTTACTGCCACATGTTAAAAATTTGCCGCCTTTTAAAAATGGAGTACCGCATGCAAATAATGAAACTAACCGAAGACGCCATTAAATCTAATCAAATTCCTTCTACTCAACCCATTAATTCTTGTTTATACAATTTACCAGTCACTCCCGCTTCTACCAGTCAGTCAATTAAGGCAAGATATTATGATAATGCTGACAGTAATTTGGATTTGACTGAAGACAACAATCAATTATTGAATTTATAAAGTTATGGTTAGTACTTATGTAATATTGTAATTGTTTTACTTTTTAAAACAAAGAATCACATGTAGAAAATGTAAACAAACTGCCATGTTTTCGATACACGTTGAATAGGCCTAACTTAAATACAATTGATCACAATGTTACAAATTAATCGTAGATCTCGAACGCAAACAAAAACTTCATTTTTATAATAAAACACTAAGAAAATGTTGTAACTAGATAACGAAACAACGTACCTGTAAAGAGGCCATTACTACGTAATCTCAAACCCAAAGCCAATTTATTATGTCTGTATAAAACTAAATTATTTTAAATTAAATAATGTTTATATGTAAGATCAACAACTGAGTTTTAGAATGAATTAAAATACCAAACATTAATTAATAAAAAAAACTGTGATCGTCAATACCTGATGTTTTTTTCCAAACATAATCTCGACCCCATGAACGTTGCATTTACAAAGTTATATCAGATATCGGCC
>JAGFPH010001483.1:257755-279433 GCA_018207615.1 Philaenus spumarius
GGATACAGTACCAAGAAGGCCAGAAGTCACAACACCAACACCATGCACACCAGAGCTCCCAGTACTCGAAGAACCGTTCCTGGTACAGGAGGGCCTCCTGAAATTAGAAGAGGTAGATTAGATGTTATACAAGCCCCCTTGAAGTCTTTGGCCGTGACCTTGTAAAGTAACTTGTATTAACACCTCTACAACTACAAAGCAGGAAAGCACATATTTCTCTTTATTTTCGGTGTTTATCGGTGACTCATCACTTCCCCTTTCGCCGTAACGCCATCTCAAGAAAGTATTTCGTCCCATCCCTTTTATAAAAAAAAAAAAAACAAATAATGTGCGCTGCAATGTTGAAAGATTTGGGATTTTCTGTATAATTGGGAATTTTTAAGTATGTAAATAGTAAATATTGGGGAAAAGTATGAAACAAATTGTTATTGAAAATAATACTACCTTAAGAAACTCCGTCTTGTGACTTCATTTAGTGATTTTCTGACTACATGTTTCGGAGCCGTAACTCTATCATCTGGTCCAATTCACTCGGAAGAGATCGTCGTACATAAAAATGAAAATGTTACACATGACACTAATACATTATAGATGCTCATCTTAACGTAATCGGCAAGGTACTCGAAATCGGTATGTAATTAGAATATCAATTCTAATGTTAATCTGCTTTGCTTTATACTTTGTTTGGTAATTGAGAACAATTCGTATGTATTTAACTATTTATAAATTATTTAAAAGTAAATGTACTTAGAATTTTTTTTCTGTTAACAACAAGTTTATTAAATTTCTACAGTTTAGATTCCATTTTTCGCTCACATCTAGCTCACATTTTTAGCTCGCATCTATTTCTGCAGTTGCTCTGCACATTAAATTGTTTTTCTAAGTTTCTAACTTTGATTAAGATAGATTAGAAATCGTTATTTTTATGTATGAATGTAAGAATGTAATTTTTCAAACGGTAAGTATAAGCTATTGCGAAAGATATTAAAAAGTGTCGCAATAGCTGAGACAAGCAAAATTCTAAGTTCAGTAACCTGGATGGTTATATACACTCTTGACTGGCCTAAAAAGGAAGTTAGTCTTTTGGAGACACCACGGGGACAGCGGAAGCTCTGCTCGTCGATAGGCTGCTCTTGGGAGACCTTTGTATTGAAAAGTCCCGGTGGCAAGGTGAGCAATTAGATTATATAATCATTCAATACGGTTGCGTTGAGGTGATAATTTGAAGGTGCAGCCAACTAACATAATATATCTTATTGTGTTGATATTTCAGATACTTAAAGTGCTCTGTCTTGGGACTTAATTAGTTGGATATATTTATGATTAATAAAATTGTAGAGTTCAATCTTTGGATGTTTAAAATATAATAATAAGTAATTGGGCTTCTATTAAATTTCTGATAATATTTATATAAGTATAGGTAAACTTATGGATTAAAAGTTTAGAGATTAAATAATTAAATAATTAAAATACCACTGAACCAACATCGATGCTGTAGCTTAATTTATGAACCCTTGTTACAACCTGTAATACCTAATTGTTGTAACAGTATTTTTTATATATTATTACCTTTCGATAAATTCATTAATGCACCTTTTGTTTTAATCAGGGACGAAGGAAAAAATCAGATCGTGGTCCTCTTCCTCTTGGAATGGACGAAGACGCTTGGAGAGAAGAGCGCAATCGTTTTCGTTTCCATGAAGAAAGAATTAGACGACAGAAGTCATCTGATGGTGGTTGAAGGCGTGAATGGCACAGGGCGAAAAAGGAATAAGAATGAATGTTTCATAAGATTGTTAAATATTTACTGCTACATTTCCATAACATAACAGCGTGTAGAACAAAATTCGTCAGAGTTTGAATTGCTTTAACCCTATAACTGTGAATGCTAACTTTCTGCAAAGCCAAGCTACTTTGGTGCATTTTGCAAGAATTTTTTCAACATTTTTCCCAATATAGTAATTATACCTAATCATAAAGTGTTCGATAGATTTTTTGTAGAAAAACATTTAAAGAATTCATATATGCCAGTAAAACATTTAGCTCAAGAAACCAAAAATGTAATAAAAAAATATATAAATTTAAAATTTCTTATTTATGATCCTATTACAAGACTGCTAACAAAAACAGACTTATTTTGAATATTAATTTAGTAATATGTGCTTTACCCAAAAATTTAATATCATAACAAATTGTAAAGAATAAATCGTAGAACTGAACTGTATACTTGAAAATTCTTATTTTATAAACTTATTTCACTTTGTTTTAGTTGTTTCACTAAATTAGATCAAACAAACAAAATCGTCACTACTGTATCCTATACAGTTCCTGTCGGTCTGGACTGTGGGAAAAACGTACAACGGTCGTAACTAAAATGTGCCTATTGATTTTAAGAAATGTCTGTATTTCATGGAAATTTCCAAATAGAACGCGAACACTAAGTGATGTTTCCTATATATCAATAAAAAATATTCCAAGAGAACTCAATATTCAATACGTCTGCTAAAATAAAGGTAACCGGATTACCATTTGTTTTAATATTATTGATGATATAAATAACTACACCAGCGGCTCTATACTCATTATTACAATTTAGAAAAACTGAATACATAATTTACAATTTAATAGAGTTTTATCTACCAATCCAAATTTCCGACAGTACAATCAAAAGCTGACAGCCAGGTTACGGAAGCATCACAATTTCTACGCAAGCTCCTTATTGTTTTGACTCAAAATCAATAATTTGCCTTCTGATTTCATAATAATACATCAATCAAATAATATCAAATCTTTATGTTATTAACGTTTTATGGATTGTATAGCAAGTATTTACTTAAACCAAGAAATGTGGTATGTAGTTGTTTGTTGGGATTTTGCTGGGATGGATTTTAATGTTGTTGTTGATTTTGTTTTAAGATCTAGTAACAAGGAACAATAGATCGTTTAATTAAATTAACTATACATAGTTCAAATCAAGATTGTTGCGTTTCTTCTTTCCTTCGCAGTTTTGTTAATTCTTTGTTCGAATAATCTATATGTTACGTTTACAAATAAAAGTTTGCGTATTGTTACAGGCTCGTCTCTGTTCAATAGAGGCGAAAATCGTCGGCGGTAAAGAACCAGAAAGTCCTGCATCAACCATAGTCACAATACCATGCGCAGGAGGACTGCCAGTACTGGAAGAGCCATTTCTAGTTGCGGAGGCCTCCTGAAAACAGAAGAGGTAGATTAGATGTTATTCAAGCCCCCTTGAAGTCTTTGGCTGTGACCTTGTAAAGTAACTTTTATTAACACCTCTAAAACTACAAAGCAGGAAAGCACAAAACGTGGCTCGAATAATCTATATGTTACGTTTACAAATAAAAGTTTGTGTAAAACAAAAGTGGCAATATTGTACTACTTCATTTGTATTAAGTGATAAATCAATTTATGTGTTTGTAATTACAGATGAAATTTTCGAAACATCAGTAAACAATCCTACCGGTACTTATTTGTTCATCATTCTACTTGGATGCAGGAAGCCTACCATCAAAGGTATTCTTCTACGAAAGATCTAGTGAAGGTATGTACTAAAGAATATTTTCAATAGCTGTACCAAATTAGGTAAAACATTTAGTATTTTTCTGTATTTTTATCTCATTATATGAAGTTACTTGGACACCAAAATCATGAAACTATATATAACTTTAGAGCCACCTTAAACATAAATTACGGATATATTGTACTACTTTATTTGTATTAATTGATAAATCAATTTAACCGTTTTTGTAATTACAGATGAAATTTCCAAAACATCAGTAAACAATCCTAGAGTAAAAAATCTAGTGAAACTATGTACTAAAGAAAATTTTCAATAGCTGTACCAAATTTAAAAAATGACTTAAATCCATTTTGTATTGTTCAATTTGGTACTTATAATGTGCCGATTTTTAACTTTTTTGATGGCAGATTTGAGACACGAATCAATATTACTTTTGCATGAGAGGTATTGATAATTAGGTTTATGAATAAAATTACAGATACTTGTTCAGTATTACTTAATATATTGTTCAATATAGTCTATATATAATAATGATCGCAATATCATAAATGCAAAGCTTTTAATATTCTAACTGAATTTGATCATTTTATTCAACAAGATACTTCTTTCTAAATTTACATATACAATATTATTAAAACTTAAAACAATTTATTACAGTTAAATCTAGATAAAACCATGCGTTTGTGAAAGGTAAAATATTACTTATATAATAAATAATAATCATAGTATATTATTTCTTGACCTATGTTGATAGTGGTTGTGCTAAATAATGGCTTCTTCTGCTAAGGAAGTTAGTCTTTTGGAGACACCACGGGGACAGTGGAAGCTCTGCTCGTCGATAGGCTGCTCTTGGGAGACCTTTGTATTAAAAAGACCCGGTGGCAAGGTGAGCAATCAGATTATATAATCATTCAATACGGTTGCGTTAAGGTGATAATTTGAAGGTGCAGCCAACTAACATAATATATCTTATTGTGTTGATATTTCCGATACTTAGAGTGCTCTGTCTTGGGACTTAATTAGTTGGATATAATTATGATTAATAAAATTGTAGAGTTCAATCTTTAGATGTTTAAAATATAATAATAAGTAGTTGGACTTCGATTAAATTGATGATAATATTTATATAGGTATAGGTAAAGTTATGATTAGAAGTTTAGAGATAAAGTAATTAAATAATTAAAATACCACTGAACCAACATCGATGCTGTAGCTTAATTTATGAACCGTTGTTATAACCTGTAATACCTAATAGTTGCGACAGTATTTTTTTATATATTAACTTTCGATGAATGCATTAATGCACCTTTTGTTTTAATCAGGGACGAAGGAAAAAATCAGATCGTGGTCCTCTTCCTCTTGGAATGGACGAAGACGCTTGGAGAGAAGAGCGCAATCGTTTTCGTTTCCATGAAGAAAGAATTAGACGACAGAAGTCATCTGATGGTGGTTGAAGGCGTGAATGGCACAGGGCGAAAAAGGAATAAGAATGAATGTTTCATAAGATTGTTAAATATTTACTGCTACATTTCCATAACATAACAGCGTGTAGAACACAATTCGTCATTACAATATCAAAATTGATTGGAAGGCAGTGTTAGGAAGTTTAAATCTTGACGAAACCAATGTTGACCTTATCTTCTTCTCAAAATATGTCGAACGATTTTCAGCGTTAGAGAAGCGACAGTTTGAGTCATTTAGTTGTGCTTTCTCGTTACGCATTAGCTGTTTAGAAAACTCCAAATTTAAAACGATGATTACAAATGTAAATATACGTTTTAGCACAAATTTGTAAATACAAAAATTAAAGTTTAAATAATTTACTTTCCATTTTTTTTTTTTTTGCTTCATTGAGATTAAAAATGACGGAGGTACAAGTTTTCTCAAGTGTAACATTATTCTTATGGGCGAGAAAAGTGACAAGATTTATATACTGCAAAGCCTTAATATAAATAGGATTATTTCCCCTTATCCTTTCTTTAATATATTTTTTAATTTTTCCATTTTTCCAGAAGGGAACGATTTCTCCTCGGACTCTCTAAGGCTGGCAGTATCTAATACGGTCGAAGACTGGTACAACAGCTGGAAGTGTATAATTTTACGCAAGCATTTATCAAACATAGTATTCAATCTTTATTTATGACTTCCATTTGTCTTAGGGGAAGCAATGTGGCCGGGAGAATAAAGGCGTTAGCCCAGTCCGCTTCAGTTGAAGTTCTGAACATAAACATAAGCTGCACCCTCTCTTTGTCAATTATAGTGTTTTAGTGTAAGTAATCAAATAGAATTAATTTTAATTTAATTTAAAGTGATATGTGATTGTGCTTACCTGCAGTCTCGCGTGGCCACATGAAAATAGTTTGTGCCAGTGTGTTTAATTAGACATTATAGAGTATTCGTAATACCGAATATATGCTACTGTAAAAGTTTTGTAAAAGTTTTTTTATATTACTGTAGGTGTTTATTTCTTAAGCTTGAACTGAATTGCTTATAATGGTGGAAATCTGTGTCAAGTGTAATAAGGAAATAACTTGTAAAGTAGCAAAGTGCAAGGATTGTGATAAAGCATTTCATCCTTCGTGTTCGAAAATAGGAGAAGAAGGCTTCAAAAAACTAGGTAGGAAAAAGGCATCCTTTATATGTGGGTTGTGTAAAGATGAATCTAGCGTTCTGGGAAACAATGAAATAATTTTACAAGCCATAGCTGCGGTTAATGACAATGTAGACAAAAGATTTAATGAGGTTCAAGTTTCTATTTCATCAATTTTGAATCAGCTTGAACATTACGAACTGCCTTTGAAGTTTCTAAGAAGGAATGCGATGAATTGAAAATAGTTTGCACGGAGCTGACTAAAAATAATGACGTTCTTACGGCTAAACTTGGTGAATGCACATTGCAAATTCAAGATTTAGAGTAATATTCTAGGTGCAATAATTTAGAGATTGTGGGAGTACCAGTAAGCCAGGGCGAGGATGTATATGCGGTATTACATAAAATTGCGGAAATTATCAAAGTACAGTTTAATCCGAGTGATATTTCTGTGGCGCACCGTTTGCGGCCTTCGAAACGAAACGTTTATCCTAGCATCATAGTTCAGTTTATCTCGCGGCAAATTAGATCCTTGTGGCTGTATGCTGCTAAAGCTAGTAGAATGGATCTTACAACTGTAAATATTAACACTTCTTTTCAATTATCGAAATTTTTCATCAATGAACATTTGATACCCTTTAATAAAGCTGTGCTGGGAAGAGCGCGTTCGATGGTACGGGAACGGAAGCTGGCCTACGCCTGGGTCTCTATCCTAAAGATTTTGGTGAAGAAAACTGAGGAAGAAGATGCCGTCAGGGTGAGAAGTATCCAGGATTTGGACCAGTATGTGAATGAATAAGTCAATTATATTATTTCTTAAAAAGGTATTTATATCATATTTTGTATCAAGTGTTGTTTGTTTGAAAAGAAGTGGCCATTTTAGTTTTTGTTTTGTTGATAAATACAATTTCATTGTTTTCTGGTATCCCTCTCCTTTATTATATTAAAGTTTTTTAATAATATGCATAAATAATTTATAAGTTGTTTCCTCTTGTAAGAGGTCATTTACGTCTTGCTAATTTTGAATTTTTTTTAATAGGAAATTTCGATTATGTAGAATTAATTATTATTGTTCACTTATATTAATTACGATAACAGATGATTTATATTTATAAGAAATGTATTTGGTTTTCGATTTACTTATTTTGATTTGTTTTGACGCTTTACCCTAAAGTGGTCTTGCTTTGTTGTAGTTGAAATTAAATGCATTATCTATCCAGCTTTATTTTTGATATAATGTCATTGATTTCTAATTAATTATTATATTAGACTATTATTATTTAATTAAACTATAATTTAGGTGTTTTTACTTTAAATATGTTTATACTGTTTGTAATTTGATTATTTTTGTTAACTGTGCATATTGTAAGGGCACATAGTAATGTACAACATAACAGGCGGGACTGCGGGGATATTTTGTATAAAGACTTTTCCGGTTAGAGCTAAATGATGAAATAGACAGTTTTAATAACATTGAATGCACTGAATATCAAGATAGTTTTGAATTTTTTAAATTTTTCGCACAGAACAACAATGTCAAATTAAAAATTTTCACATAAATATTAGAAGCCATTTGAAGAATTTTGAAAATTTATTAATCTATTTAAGTACTCTTAAAATAGATTTTGACTTAATAATACTAACAGAGGCTTGGGTTGGCGAGGACACAGATTTCTTAGTTTTGGAAGGGTTTGAATTGTTCAGAACAATTAGGAAGGTAAATAGGAGTGACGGTACCGTTATCTATGCCAATAAAAGATTGTCTGTGACAGGGGCAGAGGTCGTATTGGGAAGCGTTTATGGGTTATCTATTGAGTTTACTTTTTACAGTAAACAGTTTAATATTCTTGCTCTCTATAGGACTCATGACAGTAGCATTACGGACCTTATTGACGGACTTGAAAAGCTTTATAGTGGTACTAATAAAGATAAAAGTTATATATGTTTGGGTGATATGAATATTAATTTACTTAAACCCGATGGCAATGTAGAACGTTACTTGGGTGTTATGACAGAGACAGGTTTTGTTACTGCAATAAATCTTCCGACTAGAGTGACGTCATACGGCCAGACTTGTATTGACCATATTTTTGTAAAGCATTCTTGTTATAATGATGTACGATCAGCTGTGATTCACACAAGCATAACGGACCATTTTAGTGTCGCGTTGGAAATACAGTTCCCGACAACCAATCATACAGCGAAACATATCGGGCCAAATTTCTACATCGATAAATCGGTATTTAAAACGGTTATGAGAGAACAATCGTGGAGTACAGTTATTGCCGAAACTGACCTAAACAATAGTTGTAATTGTTTTATTGATATTATAAACCGTAGTACTAAAAAATCTGTACGCGTCATTTTAAACTCAAATACTAGATTTTTAAAAATTAAACCGTGGATAACACTTGGATTAATAAGATCGATTCGTAAAAGAGATAAGTTAAGTAAGATGGTAATTAAACAGCCCTTTAATACTGAACTTAAAAGATATTTCAAAAGTTATAAAAATAAACTTTCAAACATTATAAAGTTTACTAAACACTTATATTACAGGAATAAGATAAATGAAAATATAAATAACCCTAAGGTTTTTTGGCAAACGGTGAATAAAATTTCGGGTAACAAAAGGATGAAAGAAACCTTCCCAGTTGGACAATTTTCAAAGGGTGCTGTTATGAGTCCGAACATATATAAAGACATTGCAAGTAACTTTAACGACTTTTTTGCCACGGTAGGTCATAATTTGGCTATAGTTATTGACTCTAGTGGTACTCCGGTAATAAATGATGTCGACTTCAGGGCTAAATGAGTGTTTAGGATTAATTTTGTTGATGAAAATACCATTTTGCAATATATTAGTAAACTTCGAGGTGGGTCTGCTCCTGGATATGATGGGATGTCAGCATCACTTTTAAAAAGCAACTGTAATTTTCTTGTAAAGCCCCTTCATCATATCATAAACTTAAGTATTGAGTCGGGTAAGTTTCCAGAAGCTTTTAAATTGGCGAAGGTTGTTCCCCTATATAAGGCTGGAGATCTGGAGGATTTAGGTAATTTTCGTCCTATCTCTATGCTCAGCGTGTTTTCCAAAATAATTGAAAAAATTTTAAAAGATCAATTAGTGTCATACTTAAATGCTAATAATCTCTTGTCTACGTGCCAGTATGGATTTAGAAGGGACACCAATATTTCAATTGCTTTATTTGATTTAAATAGAAATATTAATGAGGGGATCAATGGTAATAGGAAAAGTATTATAGTTTTCTTGGATTTAGCTAAAGCATTCGATTCGGTAGATAGACAAATATTGCTCAATAAATTGGACTTAATCGGGGTTCGTGGTAATGCGTACTTGTGGTTCGAAAGCTATTTGTCCAACAGGAAACAAATGGTGTCATTGTGTGGAGTAAATAGTGAACCTCAGCCAGTGGAATATGGCGTCATTCAGGGGTCGACGTTAGGACCCATTCTTTTTTTAATTTATATAAATAATTTGTCTAAAATCAATATAGACGGGAAATTTTACCTATTTGCGGACGATACGGCTATTTCATTCGAAGGTAATAGTTGGGAAGAAGTACACGGGAAGGTTTTAAGGGATTTGTCGGTAGTGAAAAAGTGGTTTGATCAAAATTGTTTAACACTTAACATATCTAAAACAAAGTTCCTTCCTATAGCCCTTAGGTCCAATAGTGATTGTCCCTACGAAAGCATTAAGTTGCATTCGTGTGGGAATTACTTAAGTTAAGTACTGTGCCTGTAGAGACATTGATAGAGTTGACACTTACAAATACTTAGGTGTCCTGTTTGATAAACGTTTAAATTGGTCTGCTCATGTTGACTATTTGAGTCGGAAAATTAGAAAGTTAATTTATGTTTTTAAAAATTTAAATGAAATATTATATTTTTGTGAAATAAGACAGTTGTACTTTGCATATTGTCAATCTTTGCTTTTGGGGGGGATAATAGTTTGGGGATGTGCCTGTAAATCCATTCTGGCCCCTTTAGATGTTGTTCAGAGATCAGTTATGAAAATGGCGCTGAGTAAACCAAAACGACACCCATCTGAAGAGCTGTTTAACCTTTTTAACGTATTTAATATCAGACAACTTTTTATAAAAACTCTCTTAACTTTTTTGCATAAGAATTCAAATTCCAATTTGTCCATTTTGAACCATTCACATTTTACACGGCATTCTCAAACAGTGGGTATAAGGACAGATAGGCTTTATAAATCTGTATGCACCACAAATTCGTACTATGTATCACAGATCCTTTTTCGTAACATTCCAAGAAACTTGAGATTATTTAGTAATTATAAAATTAAGGTTTATAAAAGGCAAATTACTTTATGGTTGCGGGAAGTAGGAAGAGACTATTGTGAGTCCGCAATTTCATCGGAGTACGCATAGTGTTTTGTTTACATGGATATTTTGTGGTGTCACTGAAGTGACGTTGTTGTTCTGATGCTGATCTTATTTATTATTTTGTACACTAAACAAATTTTGTTTTTTTCTTTTTTTATCTCTTTTATTATCATAAATTACATTTTATGTTGTGCACGACTCGTGTCCACGCACAGGCCTCGTGCCTATGTGGGCACTATTCCATAGTATTATATTTGTTGTAACTTTGTATTTGTGATATTTGTTATATGGAAATAAATAAATAAATAAAAAAATGTGTTAGTACCTATTTTACTTGAGTATTTTGATAGTAGATACATCTTTATCTCTGTACATACTAGTTGATTTGGATATTTACCTAGAGAACTGAGTTTATCAATTATGTAAAAGTTTATTTTACTGGTGAGTAATATTTTGTTCGTTGGTTGAAGGGAATTGTTTATAAACTTTGATATCATTTCGTACTTCTTTACAATTAATTGTTGTTAGTTCCAGTTGTAATTTATTATTTATTTGTAAGTTGGCAATGAAAAATGTGTACATAAGATAACTAGATTTATTTTAAAAGTATATACCATCAGGAAAACATAATAATAAAATAATGTAACTTGTTACAATTTGTTTTCGGATATTGGCAATATGATTTATTTCCAATCGTAAGACTAGTTTCCATTACAATAATTTTTATTGAAATCCGATGTAAATCATCGGTTATTTTCGTAAACCATCGTTCATTTCCGTTGAGTTAATTTACTGCCAACTTTGTCTTTACGAATTTAGAAGGCATTGGACGAGAGAAGGGGCCAGATACAGTTACTGCAACTTGTGTTTTGCTTAAATTTATCCCTCGAGTAACACACCCTGCTTTTCCAAAGCGTTGTACAAAAGCTAGTTTATGGCAACCGTTTAAGTAGGTTCTGTATTTTTCTCAGACAAAACAATGGGCATAGTAAGATTTTAACTGTTTGCTTGATGTCAGTTGACTGTTTACTCAAAATCAGATTTTTCAAGTAAAATTCATTTCTCAATTCGAATAATGTGCTATTTGGTTAAAAATTATTTTTTGGACATTTGCTTTAATTCAGACATCTGTGTATCTGCTTTAATTCAACGAAACGACGTGTATTATCAATAAATTAAATAGGTACAATACCTGCTTTTTTGTCTTATCCAATCCTAAAATCACTTTGTGACTACCGCGGTTTCAGGTAACCAAAGTACCCATCTTCAGATAACAGAAATAAATAAAAATAATTGCCTTAAATTAAATACATTAAAGTCAATACACAAAACAAAAATCACAAAAACACGTCACGAAACATATTAAAACACTTTTTCAAAAAACACAGTAAAAACATAGATTAGGTTAATCACGCTAACCGACCACGTGCATCAGTTTGAATACATAAACTGTGTTTAACGTCCGGAAAATGACTAATAGCAACAAAAAAAGATTATTGAATAATTTTAAAATTGAGATCTTTAAATTCGTAAGTAGGGTGTAATAGTAACGAAGACTGGGTATCCTCCATAATGATATACTTACTTTGATTTTAGATCAACAAACTTTACTGTGTTTTGTTATTCAAAAAAGCAACACCTTCAAAACTAATTCGGGTTAGAAAATGATCACTAATTATATAGATTTATTGTAGACACAAGGCATTATTACTGCCTTAGACAAAAGAAGATAATTTTTAATCACACGAAAATGTGCCGAAGGGGCACAGAGCGCCATATTTGGTGTACGCAGTTGTAACACCCCACAGATCATACAGGTTTAGATTCAACATAGTCTAATCGAGAAATATCTAAATTTGTAAAGGATAACATTTCAAGCGTTAGTCCAATATATTAAAATTAATTTACGGTTAAAGTTGGAAGTCGGAAGTAAAGCAAACAGTAGTTGACTACCCCCTTAATCTTCGGTTTTCAATATTTTATAAAAATTAACTAAAATATTTAAGAAAACCATCCTGGGAAGATCTAATTTGAAGTGACCCCTATCTCCAACTGTTTCGAAAGTTTGATCAAACGGATATTATTAGCAACAAAGCATCAGTGACCAGTGAAAGAAGTTGATACTCAAAAACACAGTCACCTCGGTGTAAAATAACATACTTTTCAAATTTTGTTCACAGAAGTTTAGATTTTTTACTAAGTACTTTTGTACCGCCAGTCTTTTTTGAAAATTCCCGTTGGAAATAGAGTGGATATTCATATATTTAAATTAAATACCGTTCGAACAATAGATTACCCAGATGTATATTAAAATATGTTTTGTGATTTAATTATTGGAATGGTTTAACGTGCTTTAAAACCATTTCAAATTTCAGCTTTATTTAAACAAGTGGTTCTAGATTCTATAAGTAATTTTTAAGTTTATTCTTTTAAGGCTCGGCGAACCCAGTCACAATATTGAATTTAAACTTCCATAAGAACAATGTTAAACGTGTAACAAAATTACTGGAGTAATAATGATCAGATCATTATTTTGAATATTAAAGGTTAATACAGTTTAAATTTGGATATCTTTTATTTTTTAAATTTGTTCTTTGACTTAAATCAAAATCGAAGATTGCTAATTTTTTCTTATTCAGTAATGCAAATATCAAAAATATAAAAATAAAACCCACTTTCGAAGTTTAATTACCTAAAATAAAAGTGATTTCAATAAATTTTGATAATCTATGTCGGAAACATCTGCTTTATTGGGGATGCATGTACGCAACGAATTTGTGTTCCTACTCGGAACAGAAAATGTACATACAATATTGCTGTGTTTATTGTGTTGGTATAGATGATGCCGGGTTGAATAAACCAATTATTAGACATAACTTAAGGCTCTTCTTTACCTTGAAGAAAACTCCCGAGTGTACAGTATGATTTAAATGCAAAAGGCCTGACTCAAGCCGCAAAATCGTTGAAACATGCATTCGTAATACCGTGTTTCGGATTCTATTTATAAATTAATAATCTGGGAAACTACCTTAAGTTATAAAGAAAACTTTATATTTTTTACGTGTTAGCTTAAAATATAGAAATTATTGCTTAAAACTCCCAAAAAATGCGTTAAAAATAATCTATTTTTTATTCATTTAAACTGCTGATTAAAAGGAGTTGCCGACGAGTTCTTTCAATTATGAGATATAAGACAAAAGCACAAAGCCTTTAAGAACAATTTTAAGATGTTTCACAACTTTTTAGGTTGAAAAACGGCGTCCGAAACACGGTAGTACGAAGTGCATATTTTTCCTGTTTTACGCAAGGTATAGAAGACCCTTAAAAGTCATAATTTATTAAACATGTGCCTCGTTAGTATTTTTATACTTTGATACATTATTTCATTAAGTTTAAATCCACCCATTCATTCCAGTTAGACTGCACACGTCTATAACAAATCTCGTACTGCATAATTAGTAGGCTAAGTTAAACATTGTCAGCGTAAAAGGACACTTGTGGAAAACTCTCTGTTTCTATACTAACAGTAAAACTATACTCTTTAGAGTCAAAACAACGTATAAATAAAGGAAAGCACTTTGTATAAGTTTGTACTAATTGCGAGAGTCGTGTTTTCAGTATGAAAAGCGGCTACAGGCCTACATTGCCTCAGACGTTGAATAATACACACGACATGTCCTTTCATGTCGGTAATTAGCCGCCATTTGCAATTCTATTTTAATAGAAACATCTGGGAACTAGGTTGGAGAGTTTATCTAGTGTACTAGAGTCGCTTTGTTCGCAAATGCTGCTTTGACTTTGTAAAATGTTCGGATGAAAGTATCATCCGCTTTTGAAACAAGTGCCTTAAATGAATAGTTGTAAAACTGGGACGTTTATACGTCGACCCTTGAACTGTCAACGGTCCGCTTCATAATCATAAGATCCACCTGTAAGAAGATATCCAAAACTGTATACAAAAGTAATAATCTGAGTTGAACCACACGAATTAGAAGGCAGTGGAGCATGTACAGGGTTTTTCGTACCCATTCTACCAAACTTTACCATGTAGTTCAGCAGATCAAAACTAGCCAATAATTCAACCACGCAGCTGAACCGCTGACGTGAGTTGAGCAAATTTCAAAAATTAAGTTTATCTGCCTATGTTTTAGGGTTTCAACCAACAATTTTGGAAATAGGTCTATTCACGACGAATATCTGCAAAATGGTTCTCACGCCATTCCGCATATTAGGAGTATCTTCAATACACAATGCATTTCGTGCTTCGCAAGCCAACCCCCGTATTGGGAGTATATTCAATATACAAAGCATTGCGTGCTTCGCACGCCAACCCCACGGTAGAATCCAACACATGGCTTTGAACCGGGTACTTCTATGGTATTTTACGTTTTGATAGATTTTGGGGAAACCAAGTGAGCTATAAGGTCGCGTAAAAAATAAACGGTACCAGGAACTGGCACATACTTTCTCACAAACATATTTAAATTATTAAACAGATTCACGGTGACTTGTAGGGTGGGGTAGGAGAGGTGATTTTCTATTAAAGTTGTTTTCCCATAAAAAATCCATAAAAAACGCCTGGAGATACCGTGGATTAGTACCTCTATACCAAATTTCATCAAAATCGGACGACTGGTTTAGGCTCTAGGTCTGATAACATCCACACAGACACACAGACACACATACAGACACACACACAGACATCACTCCGAAAACCACTTTTTTAGGTTCAGAGGGGCCCTAAACGGATATTTCCACCAAAAACTCAAACTCGAAAATTTTGACGAATACAATAGGTACTTTCTCCATATACTATGGTATAGGGGGGAGAAAGTAAAAATGTGCAGAATAACAACTTCCATTTATATTTGTAGAAAAACTCAAAAACCAATTTATTCTCGTGGAAAATTACATGTACACCAATACATGGATAAATCTCAACGAATTTTTAGGCCTACGTCCGGTCAAAAAACCTGTTTCCGATTGTTGGATTTTTTTGGCTAACGAACTTGTCCGAGCGACGTAGACACCCAACATGTCTACCAAATTTTAACCAAATCGGGCTTAAAATGCGGCCGCTAGAGTGCGAACTCATATATACATATATAACGACACCCCAAAACGTGTTCTGGGGACCATGATCGGTGCTCATTTGCTACTCCCAACCTTGGGTCTTACCATAAGGGCCACTGCAATAGCTCATTTTTCCTATGGAAATTCGCTAATAATAAAACAAAATGTGCCCTTTCTTGCTTAGTCTAGACGTCTGTGTATGTGTTTTTGAAAACAATTATTATCTCATGAACTATTTAAGATAAACGCATGGAACTTAGCGTGAAAATGTATTGCATTGGTTTACAAAAGAGTGCACAATTTAATTTTGCTCCTGTTATCCGTTTCAATATGGCGGTGGTTCAAATTTTTCAAAGTTGAATATCTAAAAAAAAAAAACAAAGAATGTACGAAAACATTTTAGTTTACAAAAAAATATAGACAATTTGAAGACAAATCCAACTAATATCCTCAATTAACTGGGAATATACATGTCATATTGTATCTATTTACTAATTTTAACCTGCTGAACAACATGGTAAAGTACGGTATACCAATTGTAATTTCTGTCTTATTCTTTAATCCTCGAATCTCTGTTTAAGTATGTTGCAACAAAATTTAACTATATTGATGACATATAATTATTTACTGAAGTATGCATTTTGAATATTTGTGAGAGACCAATAAAATTTTGTTTTTTATGAATGGGTCGTAAGTGTTGTCTTGCCGTACAGCATAAAAATATGTTTACCCTTTTCACAAAGTTTGGATCAATTGTAGTACAGTGTTTATTTCATGTTAGCACCACTAACAACTTTGTCTTTTAGATAGACAAAATGACTTTATTTTTTAGGGGTGAGGTTAGGACTATTTAGTCTTCACTTCCACCCAAACCCCAATACAAAATTAAAAACATTTACAAAATAACATTCTTGAAAATAAATCAAATTAACTATTTTAAAATAAACATCTTAAAATAGGCTTTTCTGAGAAAATATAATACTACTTTCGGAAATGGGATAGGTTTTTTATCAAGATTTTCGGAAATTAATAATCTACATATCACATTTTCTAAAATTACTTAAATGTCCTTAAAGAATGTTTTGAACAGTAAATTCATGGCATTTGGGGGGTTCTTCACAAAATGCACAAACATTTGTTTCTGTCTAATTTTGAAATTTTTTAAGAATATTTAAAAATTTTACAATCCCTAAAACATTGTCCAATTAAATTATGGATAAAATAATTGATCTAGCCTCAGCAGTAAATATTGAGCTTGACTTGTGGGAAGATATATTGATAGAATAAAACTTGACCACCGAATCTCAAAACTAATACTTTATTAACTCAAACGCGTATCAACGACAAAGTCGTCATCTTCAGTGATGAACACGGTACAATAATCAAACTATAGCTCACTAACTACTAACTCTTTAACCAACTCTATATTTAAACTATAGTTATGTTATTATAACATTCACGTTTCACTTTTGTGCTACAAAAAACGAGGCGACATTAGCTTGTTCGCACAGTTTTATTTTTATGCAGGCAGGCTTTCACAAACAACAACGCTCTTGTTTTTTAAGGTAAAGTTAATACGCTTCTATTTTCTTGATTTATAACTGGGTTGCCACCCATTCCTACTAAACCTACTGACTTGCGATTTGACACAGTTACATAACTCTGATAGCAATAAACGTTCTCGGTAGTGAATTCAAAACTTTAGAGATGGCGACGAAAATATGGTGGATGAGTGTTGAATGTTGGGTAGGTAGTTTGAAAGACGTAAATATTTGTTCGTATATAACATCAAAAGAGCGCAGATATGAAACGTTTATACGTTCATACTTTACTTCTTTTTAAATATTTTTAAATCCAGGCGAATCAAATGCAAACAGATTATTGTATATCCGGACAGAGGCAATTGGCAATTGGGCCAGGGTGTTAGTGGTGATCTGGATCCTGACCTTTGCGTAGAAGGTTTAGAGTTTTTGCGTGAATGGCAGAAATTGTTTTGTATAATAGCCTAGTTTTCATTGTACTATTTCAAATTGTTTTTGTTTTCTGGGGAATCTCAATACAGCCATAGAATAAAAGAAAAATTTTCATCAGATTTAATATGAATTTAATGGTATATACAAACAAATTAATTTTAGAAGAACTATGAAGTATATTTTTATATTTTCAAAATAAATTACTGTTATTAGCCTACTAAATTTTAGTGGATTTATAAAATGACTACCTTTCCACACCGCATCGTCGCACACACCATCAGATACGATCTGAACTTGAACGTGTTCATTTCGTGTTTAATGCAAAGGACGCATAAAAATGGCGACATCCTGAGTGTAATTACTTTTGTAAACAATGTTTCACAGACAAAGTAATTCGACCACGCTATCAGACCGGAAGGTACAGATTTGCCTGAACTAATGGAGAACTGTAGCAGAGCTATTGGCTTGCTTTGTACACGCAATCGCTGCTCGACAAAAGGTGCACTAACTTTGTCATATATACAGGGTGATTCAGTAAAGCGTAGCGGGCTATGCAGATTCAGATTCTACATGCAAAAATAAGTCGAAAATGTAGAATAACATTTTTTCGATTTCGGCTTAGTTTAGCCGTAAGCCTCCATTTTGTCTTTTTATAAAAACTCGCTGTAACTCTGGAAATAGATAAGATATCGACTTCAAATTTGGAATAAGCATTTTATATGTTACGATTAACAAGTGTACCAAACACAAAGAATTAATTTTTATAATTTTAAAAATGGCGGCCGACACAAATTTTTAACGTGGAATATCTTGAAAACCGTTAACTTAACAAAAAATATACAAGAAACAAAATATTTTCCTTTTTTAACGACAGACAAAATACTTTTTTTGTAGTTTCAGTAGGTCAAAGGATAACCGAGTTATCGACAAAAAACATAATTTCTTGGTAATTGTCTACAAGCGAATTACGTCTAAACTAAGCCGAAATCGAAAAAGTGTTATACTACATTTTCGACTTATTTTTGCATGTAGAATCTGATAGCTTGCTAGAAAAATAACTACACAAATTGTTCAATTTAACAAAATTGTGGTTTTAGGCTAATTTTGGTTGTTGTAGACAATTACCAAGAAATTATGTTTTTTGTCGATAACTCGGTTATCCTTTGACCTACTGAAACTACAAAAAAAGCATTTTGTCTGTCGTTAAAAAATGAAAATATTTTGTTTCTTGTGCATTTTTTGTAAAGTTAACGGTTTTCAAGATATTCCACGTTAAAAATTTGTAACGGCCGCCATTTTGAAAATTATAAAAATAAATTCTTTGTGTTTGGTACACTGGTTAATCGTAACATATAAAAGGCTTATTCCAAAATTGAAGTCGATATCTTACCTATTTCCAGAGTTACAGTGAGTTTTTGTAAAAAAACAAAATTGCGGATTACGGCTAAACTAAGCCGAAATCGAAAAAAATGTTATTTTACATTTTCGACTTATTTTTGCATGTAGAATCTGAATCTGTATATCCCGCTACGCTTTACTGAATCACCCTGTATACTTTCACATAAAGCAATACATTAGGAGCAGTAGCTCAGTAGGTACACTGGCTTTCAATATTATACAGTTGTGTTTTTAACTCTTCGTCCTTCATTTAGAACGTTAACTCGTTCTCTGCTAAGGACGCACATGTGAGCTTGACACTGAATGCTTTGCGTGCTTCGCACGCCAACCCCCGTATTGGGAGTATTTTCAATACACACTGCATTGAGTGCTTCGCACGCTAATTTTAAGCCAGCGTGCTACGGACGCACATGTGCGTTTACTTTAAAATATTAGTGTTTATTACGTAGAAAGGATCAAAAACAAGAAAACAAAGTAATTTCTATTCATTCAGACTATAAACATAAGAAACAAAAGGTCTGCTCCTAGCATAGAAAATACGAAATTTGCGTAGCAATGAACGCATTAAATACGCCAACGTAAGTTATTCGATTTTATAGTTGAGGGGAGAATTGTAAAAATGTACCGGGCTTGGCAGTAAAGAAATATGAGGCAGTATGACATTGATACTGTCCATAACTGATACAGTACCTGATACTTTTAGTAACTGTTACAACAATTACTATTTTAACTCTGATGGGAATTATTTACGAATAGGTTTCAATCGAAATCTTGAATGGTTTAGGGAAATAGTCCTGCTGTCGTGTGTTTATTTCAGGGTAATGATTCCTGTAGGGTTACCTCTACTTAAAAAAAACCCAAAATAACATTTATTTGATCAGAGTTAAACTTAAAATTTCAACAAAAACAATTAATTACTAACGAGTTTTTGAGCAGACATTTTATTTTTATACAAGTATTTTTATGTTTATATTGGGTGCACTTCCCTACGCATTTGTTGGGCTCTTCTTACCTTCCGTAAACGATAAAAAAGAGGTATCTCACTTAGTATTTCCGTCAGCACTAGCTCCTCGTGTGACGTCATCTCGTTGACTGAGACAAGTGCGGGAATGTTATCGCTTGTATCGTAGGCACCTCCACCGCTCAGGCCACGCCGCTTGCACCTGCTAGTAACGCTCACCGCCCACCGCTCGACGCTCAGCGCTTGTATCGTAACCGAGTCCTTCAAGTGATAACCAAGACAGCAGGCTCATATACTGTACGGTAAGACTCGAAGAGAGTACCGTCTTTGGAACTGTGCCAGCCGCTTGAAGTAAACCTTCTTTTACAGCACGTGCGCCACACTTCCGATCCGAACAATAGTACAGAATGTACAACGGTCATCAAAAATCGACGCGTACTCGGTTTAGGACCAATAGTGAATTTCCCAATGGTTATTGTTAGATGGTTAGTACGGGTCAAGATAATGCACTGTTACAATTCTCATTTTGTTGAAACTTTTAGAATGACTAGTGTTACGGAATCCTCGTCCCTCAAATCTAACTCCAACTTATTTGGTTTATTTACATTCCGTTTTTTTTAGAAAGTAAAATCTTTGCTAGGTATTATATTAATCATGTGTGTGTTATCATTGTATTTGGATAACTTAATAGAACTCTGATCCAAAGCAATACTTCGTTCCACTGGAAATTCGACGATAGTGGTGCTATCTATTGGGGAAACGACGGAAGCTGTGTGAAACAACAATGCTACCAATGATTTCTCCCTAGCGCTACCGCGCGGCTCGATCATGCACTATTTTCCCGACAAAATAATTTTCGCCACACTGCTGCCGTACGGATGCAAGATCTATTTATTATTCATGATCTATGGTGTTATTGAGTTGGGGCAGGTATAATCTCGGATGTCCTATAGCAGACCAACGGTTCATCAAACAAAATCGTTTTACGTTAGTTCATTTTATAACAAAGTTGTAAAACCTAATACCCGTTAAATATTTAGCTCCGGTGTTACAAATCGATGCCGGCACAAAGAAGCTTCACTGAGCTTCACACGCCCTAGTTCCCTCTGTCTAGTCAGTTTATGTAGTTCACTATATTAAGTTCCTGGAACGGTTATTTGATCTATATCCCTGCAACTATATTATCTATGTGTGATTTACATACATGAATATCTAATGTTATGTATTATGCTTAAACGGTGAAGTAAACAATGTCTGCTTTATATCTGCATGAAACGAGCTGGTTAAAACTGTGCTGAATTTAAAGAATATTTTATGAATTTCCTAAAAGACTCTTGTTAACTTAAACAAGAAAATAATAAACAAAGTAAAATAAGTTGAATAATTTTTAGATCGATTTATTATTTTGGTTACAATTACAAATATTGGGCTAGTAAAAGTCGATTTACATAGGTCAGTACCGTATTGGATCCGTGTTTCCGTATCAATGAACAACAATATTCGTCTGCCGATGAATGGAGGGGTTTCCACACGCATTTGTTCTTTCTGTGCCTTGTATTTTCCACCAAAAACTCATAAGCATTTTCAAAGTAAACTATATCTTATGTGCATGTCTCCTAAAATTATGCCCCCATATCGTGCAATGACCTCCAAAAGATAAATTCTACCTAGCCATTTGAAAGAGCAAAGATCTCTTAGCAAAGAAAATCTAAAACTACTTATTCTTCAACACCTGCTTTAACCGTCTTAAATTTATATTTTTCTAGCTG